>JAGDQP010014254.1:0-17094 GCA_022664845.1 Lepisma saccharinum | reverse complement strand
AATTCAAATTGGATTATTTTCAAAAGATTACCATTACTGACTTAAATCCTTTAATCTGGAATCTTTAGAACATTGACTGATCCGCCGTGGCTCAGTTATAGCGCGTTGGCGTAGTATTCGGGAGGTCGTGGGTTCAATGCCAGCGGTAGACCATTCTGACTGAAGTTTTTCCAGGGATTTCCTCAATATACTCTCACGCACACATACTCGCATTCAATTATATATATTGGCATTCGCTTCTAATCGCATGTATGAAGAAAAATGGAGGGACTTACTTGTTTTATATACACACAGGCTAATTCTCCCGATTACATGAGTTAACCAATACTGTAGACAACTTGTCTGATATTCGAAGATCCAAGATGGCTAATCCTTGTCTACGCATCTCTTTTCTTTATGAATATCATCTTTATTCGTGTTTATTGTTTTTAGGTTTCAGTAACAGCCTTATACTAAGGAATTTAAGGCGTCCGTCATTCAGTCTCTTGACAACTTTCAACTCAGGAACTACTAGGGCTACGAAGGTGGTTCAGGTGTGGTTCGAAAAGTCTCGGCAAGATGAGTTCTATGCTGCATAGATCATCTCGATAGGTTCGTCGACAACTTATAATTCAGCAACTTTTAGAGCTACGAGGGTGGTTGAGGTGTAGTTCGAAAGGTTTAAGCAAAATATTTACAACGACATAGATCATTCAAAGTGGATGCTCAAAGCCTGGCAGTAACATATGTGTCCTTCGACTAGGTCTCGCCTCACTTGAACATTTATCACCTGTTTTTGTATGTTTCACAGCGAAGTATATAATCTTATGGCGGAGTATACAAGCATGTTATACAAAATGAATAAAAATTCGGTCCCATGGAGACTAGTCATGTTATTTCCTGATAAATTCTGAGGCATAAACTCTTTTCAAAATTTTCCTACGATACGTAGTTTTCGAGTAATTAAGAGGAGGTGTAGTTAATGAGATTTGCCCCTTAAAATGTATAGGTTTAACATTTGATATACCAGAGGCGTAACTCCCGGCAGTGTGACAGTAGATGAGGCTATAGACTACTGTCCTGCAAATCTCAGACGTGGGTCTCAGTTGATTATAATTACATATGAAGCAATTTGTAGACTGAAAAAAACTGTTGTCTTACCATCCGATACTGAACTTAGGTCTGAAAATTTGTAGGCAGGCAACCTAGTCTCCCTGTCACATAGTCGGAAAAGGTTCGCTGTTAGACCATTAGCTGTTATACGCTTTACATTGTTACCAACCAACAAAATTTTCACTTTAATTGACTGATACCAAAACATCCAGATGTTGAAAATTCAGATCGTAACCAAACTTTGTATATCGATAAAGTATCTAACAAAAACCCTACATTTTTTCTAGTAGGAAAGTTGTAAATGATAATTAATAAGAAAGATCTGACGGGCGGAGTAGTAGAAGCATTACGATAAACGTTCCTTCCAGCAGCTCTGGTGCAACAAAATATAGAGCCTTAGCTTACGGTAGAAAAGGTCCGAGGTTTGAGCCCTGTTCGCAACGTACTTTTCCTTTTTTACTTTTCTGCGGCATCTGTGCAAATGTTACATATTACAACATGCTTTTGACACGTAAAGTGGAAGTTACTGTTTTATAGCTTTTGGTTTTTCATTTGTATTTTTCTTTCTGCACATTTATTTACAATGCTAATTTATCTAGAACAAATGTGTACACATAAAGAACAGAAACCGCATGAAAATAAGACAAAATAAACTTTTACATTACAATTACAGAGTCAATAATAATAATTCCCTGTGCCTAATATAACCATTGATTTATTCTTATTTTCATAGTGTTTCTATTCTTTACATGAACACACAAGGTAAATTAGCAAATTTTAAATAAATAATGCAAAAATAAAAATACAAAAACCTATAAAGAAATACCATTTATTTTACCTGTCGAAAGCATATTGTAGAATATAACATTTGCACAGGTGCTACAGAAACGGTAGAAAAGAAAATCACGTCGAGACAGGACACGAAACTTGGACCTACGCACTGTAAGCTAACGCTCAGATGAGGTATAAAATAGTAAAAACGGCGGAAGTCGTCATCATAAGACACGTCAGCTGGTTTCTTACGTAACACGTGCACTGAAAATACAACGGCAAAACCACAGATTGCAAGCTTCTACGTAGTGTAGTGGTAAGACATTGAATTACGAAATAAAGAACCCGTATTCGAATCCCGGTAGGGGCAAGTTTTTTCTTTCAAAATATATTTTATATGTTCATATTTATTATTAAGAATTGCTTGAGATGCTACTGAATGGGTAATATAAATAAACTTGGGCTGGATGCACACGAGCGAAACGAGGTGTGGAAAGGGGACATGGTGCGTCCGAAGGGAGATGGCCGGCGCCAACAGTCGGGGCGCAGCCCCTGGTTAGCGGTGGACATACGCGAAAGTGCTGTTAACATTATATTCCATCTGTAAATTTTCTATTTGGTTGAACCATCTTTACACATAAATTCATTTTATCTTATCCTTAATCCCTGTGCTCAACTGATGTCGACTTTCGTCGTTTTTACTATCTTAATCTTCATGTCTAACGCTCTACCTGTTGCTCCATCAGAGCTATTTGAACGAATATTTACAGTAATGCTTCTACTACTTTCTGTACGTCAGATTTCGCTCACTAATTATCATTTTCTCATTCCCTACTGAACGCCAGGCTATAGAAAATATATTGTAGGGTTTTTGTTAGATACCGTAATTTATCTATATACCAGGGTGAGTCATATGTTCGTAGCGTTTTCATGCATAATGTGCAGCACCCGTCTCCCCCTGTACCACAGAAGCCTATTCGGCGAAATACATCCCATCACACTGTATGGTCCTTCTCCAACATTCCAACTGACGACTCCAGCCCCTGACGATACCTGGCTGCAGACTTTGAAGCAAATAATTCAGTAATGCCAGTTGTCACATCATCCACGGAATGGAATTGTCTGCCCCGCAGGAAGTGTCTCATGGAACGAAACAGATGAAAATCAGATGGCGCAAGGTCGGGACTCTAGGGGACGTGTGGTAAAATGTCTACGCCATCCATGTCCGCAATGTACTGGCGGACTCTTCTTGACCTGTGGCATGGAGCGTTGTCAAATTGGAGGGGAAGTTGCTTTCGGTTCACTAGTGCTGGATAACGACGGCGCACAATGTCGTATACCCGTTGCAGCTGTTCAGCATACAATGTCCCATCTACGGAACGACCATGTGGAACGAGCTCCCAGTGCTCCGGACCTTCGAAATTCCACCACACACACAACACTGTCTTCTCTTCAAACCTCCCTCTTTGAACCACTGGCTGCGCCTCTGTACCTGGTCGAAGCCATTGTTTCCCGGTGTTAAGATAACGAAGAAAGATCCACTTTTCATCATTCGTGATGATCCGCCGCCAAAACCTGTCGTCAGTTGGGTTTCGAAGCAGTTCTTCAAACAGGGTCACACGTTGTTGAAGCTTGAGCAGGAGTCAAATCATGAAGAACCATTCTCGGTTGCCTGGAGCGAAACCCAAGTTGATGCAGATGACGAACGACACTGGTTTGTGATGTCCTGACCTCATCTGCCAGCTGATGGGTACTGGTTCCTGGGTTTCCTTCAACAGCGTTCAGGAGGGCATCGATATCCGTCGGCACAGGGCGTCCACTCTTGGGCTTGTCATCGAGACTGGTGTCACCAGACCGAAAACGTTGAAACCACTTTCTAGCTGTGGACAGTACCTTCACTTTCTACGACACAAATTTCCTCGGCTGCTGCTGCTTTTTCAACCCCTTTTTTCAGTAATGGCGCAGAAGCACACGACACACAAGTTTCTCCTCAGCCATTGTCCTGCCAACTGTGTATTCAACGCGAAGTTCCTCCCACACATCGTTAGCGCTGTGATCAGACAGACACGTGACACGATTTCTGCCACCACCACCGTCACCTGTTCTACACGTTGCATGGTTTTCCGGCATCGAGTGGGCGGGGCCACCCAACGCTACGAACGTATGACTCACCCTGGTACAAAGTTTAGTTCGATCTGAATTTTTGGTATCTGGATGTTTGGGTGTGAGTATCTTAAGAGCATTTTGTAGAGAGTAATCTTGTTTAGAATTAGCCAAGGAATAACATGGTATTCTCAGTGAGTGCGAAATTTCCACTCAACTTGTACTGAGAATGAGGGTATGGATATTTCTGAGATAATTTCACAAGTTTAATAGAAGTCCAATTTTTATAAATTTCATGTTTGAAGGGTAAGGGGAAAAACAAGGAATGTCACAAAAATGCTTTTCCGAGAAAAAACTGTTTTAATGTAGAAAACCTCGTAAGACACAATGGTTCGCCAATCCTTTTGCATGCACAGTTCTACGTTTCAGGACGAAAGGAATATTCTATTCAATAGTAGGACGTTTCACCAACAGGAAAAGCTCAGAACCAGAAAATGCCCGAAAAGGGACATTCTTGTTTTTCCCCCTTAGCTTTCATTTGTATTTTCTGAAGGAAATTCAGCTTGATTTTGAGGGGAAAAGTCCAAAATTGAATATCAGGCAAACTAAAAGGGACGTATGATGAAATAGCAACCCATTTCCCTTCAAGTTCAGGTCTATATGCTCTGAAACGTTATGAATACGATTCTAAATTTGAAAACAGTTTACATACGAAATATAAGATGATGACTTGCATTCTGAAATCCAAGATAGCTGCAGCACCAAAACGCCTATTTTTGTAGACTTTTCTTATTTCATGGTTCGATCTGGCGCTGAATTCGATTCAGGAATAGAAAAAAAAGAGTTGATTTTAAAACTCTAAAATAGTACCATATCGAAAGCCAAGACGGCAGCAGCCCTTAACGTATTTATTTAATAAAAAATATTCACAAGAATCACCAACTACGGTTAAATCACGTTTGCTAGGCTTTGATATATTTCTGAAGTTCAGGTTGATTGATGGTAAACTTTTTTTTTGTAAAGTTCTATTTTTATATGGACTTTGGTCTTGTAACTTTGGACTTTTGTCTGTTATGATTCGCCCATTAGTCATTAAAATCCACACCCATGCTCCTGTCGGGATTCGAACCCAGGACATTCGAGTCGTTGGCCTACCGCCGTAGACCGCACTGCTACCCGGCCGGCACAGATTCGTTAAATACAAGGTATTGAAAACGCAAAAGTAGCCATCATTATCTCAACTTCATTGTACCCTCCTACTCTTGATTTATTCATAAGTTCTAAAAGCTCATATTTTACTCCAATGCATTAATCACCAGCAAGACTCACCGCCCATAAAATTCATTTTACCTTTTTACCAGCAAGACTCTACAATTTTGTCGAAATCTTTCGTTTAAAATTAGATTTCTTTACAAATTAAAGTGCATATTAGTAATCTGAAATAGTTTCTGTTAAAAGAAATATTGCACGTCGTGAAATTGAAAATTTATTTTCTTACCAAAAGAAAAACTATACATTGAAGTGCCAAATGAATTGACACGTCCACCCAGTGAGACTCCTTTTGTCTTGATAACTGTGCGGTTCGCCTCGGCATGGATTTTGTCAGGTGTCTAAAAGAGCTACTGAAGTGATGTTAGTTAGGTCTACTGAATGGCAAGTAAAAAAGAGCTCTGGTTGGAGAGTAGTGCATCCTAAGCAGAAACACACTATTGGACTCCACATATTCTCAGAGAAGTCCTAATGGATTAAAGTCCAGACATTTTACAAGTGCTCTTAAATTAATTATAATTACGCTTTCGTGTTGTGCATCTGCACCCAGAACTTTGATTTTGTGGAACAGGCAAAGACGTTTGAGATATGAACAACTATATATATATATATATATATTAAAAATTCCCCTACCAAACATATTATTAGGTTAATGCTGCAATCATACTTGTAATTAATCTAATTACATTTAAAAGAGTAACAACTCAAATTTGTGCTCACTATTTAGACATTTGGAAAAGTTACTTGATATATCAAGTAATGTTTAAGATAAATGTTAATATTTGCAGCTATCGGCAGGCAATCGTCGAGAAACAAAGAGTAGTTTCTTCTACCTTATTGGAATGTCTCGGTTTTCAGTTTCACTGTGATTTGCGCACACGCGCAGAAATGTAAAAGTTCTTTCTTATCGTAACAACAAGTCTAATGCTGATCAAGTATTTGCTCCCGGCATGTTGATCGCTTACACACAGAAATAACCTCCTTCTAATGATTTACAGTTAAGTTTCTCTTAATTTTTATTCCTATTTTACTACAAGTCATCCTGATTAAAAAAAAACTCGTAACGAAGACTCTTCCGCTTCAGCAACCCAGAATTATGATAACGAAAAACATTTTCTGAAGTGGAATATAGGAATTACACTAGTTATATATATAACGTAAACATACTTATCCTTACATAAATTATAGTTTATTTCTAAATTAGACGTTTTGCGTTCTGCCAAATGGAATTTTTCAGAAGTTGGGGGAATTAACTAGTTATAAGAACAATAGCTTACTTTTTAATTTCATCTTGTATATCATTATCTGCAGTGGCGCCCATTCATTTCGAAAGATTTCATGCAAGCCTTACCTTAGCAGGACCTACCCCCCTTTAGGTTGACCCACCCCAAGAAAAGTTAGTGAGTGTATTTTCAAATGCTGCATTTCATAGGTATTCTTTAATTTTAGAAAGGAAACGTATTTATTTTTAAGGGTTACAAAATTTATTCACAGCAGAAACAAAAAAAAAACTAAAATAGCTAGAGGTACACTGATTGGTGCATTCGCCGCGTCTAAGCGTAAACCATAGTTCGTAACACTAACATTTTTGTTAGTGAACGGAAAATAAAAAAGTAAGTGGACACCAGGCTGAATTGGCGCTATATGACACACCACGTCGACCAGTCAGATATGTAGGAAATGTGAATTTTAGGAGTACTCAACATTTGTAGCATTTCACATATCACTGTCACTAAAGAAACAGTTATGTCGAAATCAATATCCTTTAAGGAGCAAAAATATCAACCACTTTTTTCATAATCAATGGAGATGTTCCTATTCGCTGGTAATTATTGGCAAACCATCTATTCAGTCCCTATTATTCCCACTGTAGATATCAAATCAGTTTCGACTTAGAAAGTGACATCTCAGTGGATACATTTGTTATTGGCAAGCGATAGAAAACTTCAGAAGATAATTCAGGTTTAGAAAAACAGTTTTCAGTTTTAACTTGCAAAATATTTTGGCAACTCTAGGAAAGGCTGCCAACACTAAAATGTTTATATTTCCCTAAACGTTATATGATGGGACATCATCATGAGAATTAGACGACTTGTCTCCATCCATGTCCAAATCTACAACTGACTTATTTTTTTATATTTTTATGCGAAGGTTGGCTAGGTAGATCAACGCTTTTTCTTCCGGTTTTTAACAGTTCGGAAAAATGGTTGACCTACCTATCTTCACAGCAGAGAAAAAGAAAAAACAAACTTGAATGTAGATTTGGAAGTGGACATTGAAAAGAGTGTAACTCTCATGTTGATGGTCTCCTCCTGTCGAGTATTTGAGGAAATTAAATCTTCCAGCGTTGGAAGCCTGCTCAAGAATTGTGAAAATACGTGGCAAGCTAAAACTTAAAACTGTTTTCCCAAACCTGCATTATGTTCTGAGGATTACTATTGCCAGTAACGAGTGTGTCCACTGAGAGGTAATTTTATAATCTGAAATAGATTTGACATATACGATGAAAGGTGAGCGATTAGAGGGTTAGTTTGTCATCGCTAGCAAATGGGACATCTTCATTGACTACGAAAACCTAGTTGATATGTTTGTTGCTTATAGGGTAGTGCTCAAGACAAATCTGAAAAAAATTATATTCCTTTCAGCCTTCATCAATGACCAAATATTTCGTATAAATTGATGTAAATGAAGCGAAACGAAATTTTCCACATCATTCTAGATCTTAAAAAGGCATTTTTGCGAGAGCAACAAACATGCATTTATTGGCGTTGCAGGTGGCGAAAAGATATATATATTGTACAGCTATTTTGTCCTTTGCTATCATTCTTCCTCTTTGTTTGCAATTTAAAAATGAGGAAATTTGAGATATAACACCACTGCTTCTTTTAGAAAACGTGTTTTGGTTACGAGTAAATTATATCGCCGTAGGGGGATCAGAACTAGAATCAGAATCCGGAGTAGGATGTAATGGGTTACCGCTGATGCAGAAAGCATCATTTTAATATATTCGATGCTGACACCACTGTGTTGCATACTCTCTACTATGAACATTTATTCTTGTTGAGGTACTTTGGTTCAACCATATACACAAGACAGTTTTCTGCTCATGTTTTGAAGTGCATCAGAGCTTGATGAGTTTTTCTGTGCTGGCTTTCGAAGTGTTCTTCAGGTTCGGCAGTGTATTCTGTCTTATCATGGGTAGCCAAAATTCTAGCCAGCTGCTATGCATTTGATATTTATAAAACTTATCTACGTAATTAATAAGAATACTCGAACATGTGTAAGGCATCTTATAGAGGTCATGGCCGATGAATAAACAAGCTACTAAAAGCAAACAATATTTGTAGAACTACCTTTATCTTTATTGACAACTGTGTTTCGCATAAGTCGATACATATCTAAATGTAATTCTTGCTTCCATTTTCGACTTACGTATATCCTACGATAATGTGTAGAACCGAACCTAGCCCCGAGAACATATTTCAGATACGTCCATATACTTCGAACTCTGACAAGATATAATAAGAGAATTACAACCAATCAGGATCTTGAATCTATATAACAGTTGTTTATAGCAACGTATGCTAAAACAAACGACTAACTTATTCTTACACAAGAGCAGTATTACCAGAAACTCAACGATCATAACACATCATAAACCTGATAATATATATGGCAATAGCACCAGCTATTTTCTGTAAGGTTGCTGTTGCTGGTAAAAAAGAAATTATAACGCGTTTTTTCTGTCCAATCTTTGGCTATGTGATTGTTCCAGGAATTGAATCAACCTTGTAAGAATAGTACTCTTTTTTATATACAATTGGATACATTTTCTACGTGGCTTTGGTTTTCGTTGGGTTTAAGTGTTCTACTGGATACTAAGTTCACCATAATGTTGCAGTTTTCTCTATTAAACTCTCAATGTCCTCTTCTGAACTGCTAAGCGGTCTAATGAGGGGTAAAGGATTTACATAGTTTTTTATACGCTTGGCGTTCTCAATTCTGAGCTGTTGCTTTTCAATATTTTTAGTGCTTCATTGTTAGCCTCTTTTGTTTTCGTGCTTACACCTCAAGCTACAGCTGTGTACGCAGCATTTTTAATTTCTTGTATGAGGCTCCACCACTTCTATATTTTGCAATTCGAACTTGGCAGACTTAGTCAAGTTCTACTGATTGGCTTCACTCTGAGTCGGTAAACTTGATAGTGAGGTCAACAAATCCATTTTCATATCGTGTTAAGCATTTTCCCCTCGTAAGCTTTGAAAACAAGATCATATCTAGCTCATACGGATTTGCGAGATGCTCGGTGATCATGGTCATCTTGACCGCCGTAGACTTCGCTGTCTTCTAGCTGCTATTCTTCTTTTGTATCTATCTTACTTCTTCCCATTTACCGTGATCAACCGACCGCAACGCCCTAATTTGACCTTTTCGCGAGAGAAAAACAAATATTTAAGGAACTGTTTTAACCGAAATCTTAATGTGTCAAAAAATATCTTTCTTAACAAAATTCTCTTTGCAAACATACAAAATAAGTAGAAATCAATCGTATGAAATAATATATTTTTTACACAACAGAAATAGATAAGGTAATGCTTTAAATCTTTAATTGTATTACTGAAATTGATAAAAACGACACTTCCTCAGTGCGTTGTGTTCCGATCATTGGTTAGTAAAAGAGCTATGTTATCTACTTTTAACTCACAAATAAATGCTTCATTTTAGATAATATAACTAACTGAAAGCTCACTTAACATACTTCTAATTATATGAAGCATTAACTTCAAAGAAAATGAATCGAACTTTTAGTGTTGACGTACATTCTAATACATATTTCGCGTGCCTCAATCGCAATCAAACTGATTTCAAAATTGGCGTCGATAGATGAACACTGCCGCCACCCCGTTAATATTTACCAGTCGGAGAACAGTACATCGTCAATGACGTTTATTTTCTAAACCACATCTTCTTTTATAGCTTGTAAGCTTTCGGCCATTTTGCATACATAAATAATTATACAATTCACAAGACACATTCACATATCAGTGGCACTAAAGCATACGATTTTCCGGAAGCACTGAACTATATGAAGCAAATATATCTATCACTTTTTCGTAATCAGTGGAGATGTCCCATTCACTAGCAATTGCAATCAAGCCCTCTAGTCGGTCACCACCTATTGTAGATCTCAAATCAGTTTTGACTCCCTTTTATTTTGAAAATGACCTCTCACTGGTAACACTCGTTACGGGCAACGTGACAGCAATCTTCAGAAGAGAGATTTGGGAAAACAGTTTTCAGTTTAGACTTGCAAAATATTTTGAGAATTTCTGGACGACTGCCAACATTGGAAGGTTTAGATATTCCCAGATCCTCGTTATCATCCGACACACGATCATCAGAAGAATTCGGGTCTTTCTCGCTGTCTATGTCCGAATCTACAATCCATTTATTTTCGCTGTGAAGATGCCTAGGTAGGTCAACCGTTTTCCCAAACTCTTCGAAACAAGAAGGAAAGGCAATGTATTCTTTTCTGGCTTCGTCAACGTTCACGTATTTCCCAAAACATTGAGCTAAACGAAGTGAATGCATCTTCAGGTAAACCTTTCTTGTGGAAAAGACGTTTCAGTGAGAGCAAAGACAAATCTCTCCGAAGCATTAAAGTAATAGCATTATCTTCTCCTACAAAGCGCTCCTTCATTTGTGTAATGGCCATATCAATGCTGGCGTAGAAAGTTTCCACCTTGAATGAATCTTTGGGGTCCATAATTGGCTCGTCATCAGCTATTTCGCCACGCACCTTATGTTTTCTCAAGCGAGTGTGACACAGAGGCTGAAATTCAATTTCAGTGCCCTTCATGAAATTCTCCCAGTCTAAGACGATACTATTAAAGTTATTTCGGAGACTTTGATACTTGTCAGCTTTGTTTCAAGCATAGGCATTGCATGCAGATAACAAAACTAAGTCCGGACTTTGTAACATCTTTGTCAAAGGGTCAATGATTTTAAAAATCCTAACAAAAAATTTCGCAGTTAACACAAATCTCTCCTATGTAAAATACACAATAAACCTTCCTCCCTGGGCGCCAGCTTGCTTATCAGAAGGTCCTTCAATGTGTCGAATTTCCTCTATGGCTTCCAACAAGGGCTCAAATGTTATCAATACCCAGAGCGTATGAATGGGACATCCATCTTGTGGTATTAACTCACTTTAACCTTCTAATTCTTTGGTTAGGGTAATACTTCTTTTGTTTTTCCTCGAACAAACGAACGCGTCTTTTGCTGTTGCTTATGAATGCAAATAACTTCTCTAAATTACCAAAAAGATCCATAGCATTCACAGAGGATCCGACGGAAGCAGTCACAATCAGGTTTAGTCTGTACGTCCAACACCATACATATGCTGCCCTCGGATTTTGTTCCTTAATCAGCGCTTAGAGACTTTTGTACGGAGAACGCATATTCGATGCCCCATCATGTGATTGCCCAACAAGATCCGAGACCCAATCTAGAATATTTTTTCACATGCTTCATTGAATAATCTAGACAAATATTTACCAGTTGTTGTTGGTGATTCTTTTAAAGCCAAGAGTCGTTCATTAATATCTCCCGTTTCTTCATTAACGTATCTTACTATAAAAGACACTTGCTCTTTCCTTGACTTGTCAAACGAGCTATCGAAAGACGCGCTGAACATCTTTACATTTCTTATTTCTCGGCAAAATATATTTCTAAGGTAAGTACAAATGATATCTATCAACTGGTTTTGTCGTCGCCATGACAAAAAGGACAGGTGACTTCATTTTCCTGGTAACAGTTAAAGCGGTTAGGTACGTTGCCATCGTATGAGAATGCTCCGCTAGTAGCACAAGATCTTTGAAATTTCCCCGTAGTCTACTTGTCAATATCTCTCGATGCCCTCGAAATGCTAAACAGTGTCTGCCTAAAAACAATGTTATATCGATAAGCTGTTTCACAATAAGCCTATTCCTAGCAACTTCCATTGTTTTCATTTCCTTTATAGCTGGAAGAATTGGCAAGGAAGCATCACGAATTTTCCGTGCAAGAGTTGCTTCGATAAGAGTGTTCGAAGTCTCGTGACTAATAATGCTCATAGTTCCTGTATTCCATGAATAAAAACTAGTCGAAACAAACAAGCAGCTATTTGTAATTAATCAATTCGAATGAATACAATAAATTTCAAACTCTTCAAAATTAAACCCAACTACAAAGTTCACTTATTCAAAAATTACAACTGTTTTGTTGCCACCTATCGTGAATCAAGATCAACTCTTGGCTATTGTCAAGTAGCACAATGTTATACTTGTGTTTGAGTAACCCATTACAAATCTAACGAGCAAACAAAACTATTTCACTGAAGAAAACTTATACTTTTTAAATGAGTAATTTATACATATACTACCTTGTTCTTTCTTTCTGCTATGTAGGCTACTGGATTAGAATATTGAAACATGACAATTAAAACAGATCTTACAATATAGTATATCCAGTGTGTGAATTAACGGGAGGATGAGGGAGATGTATGTGAGCCTTCAATAAGCAAAGGAATTTTTTTACTAGATGTTTCACACGCTCAAAAGTTTACGATAAGATTTTCTGTACATACAATATGACATCTGTGCAGTCAGTGGTGTAAGAGATGATTGGAATAAATTATTTCAAGCCTTCAGTAAAGTACGGATATAAAGTGTCGAAGATAATTCACTCTCAAATTTTCCGGGTAACTTTCTTGTGTAGATCACATACATATACAATTGGATTGAAATCCGTCCAGTGACTTAAGAGTTGAAAGACGCGACAGACAGAACCTCCATATAAAACGTTCTTTCGAACGTATCGACTCGATTCAGTAAAAAATATATAAGAATAATAATAACCGCTACTTCTCAGTTTTTGGTTAAGTTACTGTACTAGTTTCTCTGAGATCTCAGAGTCACTAGTGTGAATAAAAATTTACTAGGCACTACCTTAATGTCTTCAAAGTGATGGTAGAGACAGAAAAAAATTCGCAGTCCAGATAACATCGGAAAGATTAATATAATTAAAGAAAACAGAGAATTAACGGTCTTTTGTGAAGAATTTTATGGTCTTTCAAATTGTTAAGTAACACAAATTTCGCCAAATGTTAACAATAACTTTTTTAAGCATATACCAAAAATTTCAGGCTAATTTAAACTTTTTTTTCCAAGAAATATAACAAATGCAAGCCTAAGACCACTTTCACGAAAATGTTATTACCGTTGCGCGATTTAAAATGACAAGAGTCATTATGATCCTAAACGAATCAATCATTTTATGTATTATCGCCCAACTTTCGACCAGTGACATTCTGAAAGCCATGCCGTCGTGTCCTACTTTATAGTGATGAGACGAGGGAAAAAACCCAATGGGAGGGAAAATATTTTTAGGGTTTAAACCCGATGTTTTTCCCACCCAAAATCTGGGTTTTTATTTATAAAGGTCAAACATTTTTTTCGGTTATTCCTAGTTTACAATTATCGATTATAGTGATCAGAATTTGCCTAAATGTAACGTAACCTACTTAATTTGGGTCGCTTGTCACTTTAAATCTGGTAATACTGGTCCGGTCCGGAATAGCACCGTTCACAATCGCACCAGCAATGCACCTTATTGGGATATTACTGCCGTGACCAAAACGGTCTTCCTCGCAGCTGATAACCCGGATTCGGCCAATACTATACGATACCCCATTTTGTCACTTTAGTGGTTTTCCCAATAAATCTAGAGAATTTGGGATATTCCTCAGTGCGAATTTATTTTACTAATTTCACCATGCTTATATAGGCGTTTTCCTTTAATGTGATTTCTGAATACTGGTAGTAAGGAAAATAATCATTGAAAACACAGAATTTAACATCTAAAGATTAGTATTCGAAAGAGTAATATCTAACATCGAAATATTAGTTACAATCTTGAAACCTATTGTGACCTGCATCCTCAAATTAGAATCTAATGATGCATGTATACATTATGTATACTCCGAATTCGCTGAAATGGAAAGCAAGATCACCGCGGCGTTCCCGTTATTGTTGCCGACCAGTGAGCAATCTCATGTACTTTTGAAACTCAGAGAAGACCATGCTATACACCCATTACATTTCGCAGTTACCCTCCAGGATCCATCATCACAGGGACACAACTTATCTCCAGATGAGACGATCGATTTATTAATGATGTTGCTTCGAACATGCAATTAGATACAGTTGAAGCCATGGAGGATGTTGCACGTTACAGATCAAAACAGGGAATGTGGAACAAAAAGTTTCTGTGGGCAACAGCAGGAACATTAAGCCCGCTGTTATGATGGGAAGGCATATACAGTACTTCTGAATTATCTAAAGTGGCAGTGTGTATTCTTTCTGCACCTTGCACGTCTGCAGCAACAGACGATACTTGAGCATGTTTGCCTGGATTCACTGCAAGAAAAGAAACCGTTTAACCACCGATCGAGCTGCAAAAATTACTTACCTGACATACAACTGGAAACTGATTAATAAATCATACAAATTCAGAATAGAACATGAAAAATCCCGTGAGGACGTGGAAATGATTCCAACTACATCCACGAAAACGCATGAAGAAGCTGTCGAACAATGTACCAGTGAAAGTGATGATTCAGAACCAGATATCCCATATGAAGAATCAGACGTTGACCTGCACTTATCGTTTTCAGAGGAAGAATAAGATTTTGAATGAAGAATGAGAACCCTTCTCATTGGTCGAAATTTGACGTTTTCTACGGAATATTCAATTCTGTCTGAATTATCATCGACTTTAAAAGCTATGTGTTTGTATTATTCATTCGTTCTTAAAACATTAGTTGCGAATGGAAATATAACGGTTTTTATTAAGCAATTGTAAAAATTATGGAACCATTTAAAATGTCTAAATCATTACATGGTTTCAAATGCAGATAGGAGCAAACTGTTTTTTCTATCATTCTTAAATCAGCTGATGCAAATACAAATGTATGCTTTATTTGTTCAGCAATTCAAGAAGATGTAGAAGCTGTAACATTTTTGAATCACCATATTATTTATAATGTAGAGAGAAACAAACTACTTGTGTACCACTCTTAAATCAATACTTTCAAATGCAAAGTAACTATACACTGCAAAAAATAGCTGTGTTAATTCAACACAATGCGGTGTTCCAGCGTGACTACCACTTTTTGTGTGTTAAATCATCACAACACACGGTGTTGATTTCAGTACTAGGAGAAAAATGATTTACGGCATCAGCGAGATTTGAACATGGGTTGCTCAGTTAGAAGTCGAGCGTCTTACCGACTTAGCTAAATCGTCAGACAGAAAATCGACTGGATGCAAACGATATTTAATGAACAATATTTGAATTAAACGACTACACTATACATTTAAACAGTGTATGGGTTCAAATATATGTTGCTTAATCCCCAAAACAAACTAAGTTACTTGCACGACTTATCCCATGGTTTTATCACTTCCTAGTTGTCAATTGAGAACCAGAATTCCCATTCATTGAGAATATTCTAATTCTATGAAAGTAAGCAAGATGGCGACAGCCAAACACTTGAGCAGCATTCCTGCTTTCTTATCGTAACAACACGTCAAATGTTGCGCTTGCTTTCATAGAAATGGAACATATTCTCAATAAATGGGGATTGTGATCCCTAATTGACCAATGGGAAAGTGATTAAACCATGACATAAGTCGTGACAGTAACTTTGTTTGTGTTTGAGGTTCAGCGATATTTTTTTTTATCCTCTATATTGTTTCAATCTAGTATTTTTTCTGTCTGACGATTTAGCGAACTCGACTTCTAACTGAGCAACACGTTTTCAAATCTAGCTGCAGCCGTAACTTTTTTTTCTCCCAGTACCGAAATCGACACCGTGTTTTATATTGATTTAACACACAAAAGTGGTAGTCACGCTGGGACACCGCATTGTGTTGAATTAACACAGCTATTTTTTACTGTGTAGATATTTAAGTGTCTTACTAATTAATGCCTGCTTTAGGGATTCCTTTTGCATTACACATTTCAATCCATTGTCTACTCTTAAAAGTTTTGTTCTTGTACCTTTCTGATAATGAATCCCAAATTATTTTTTTTCCTAATCTCTTCTATAATCGAAATATTTGATCTTTCGGCAAAATGAGAGACAGAAAAATATTTCTGTTCGACAGAAACCTCCACGAAACTGCACAAAAGATCAACAAAGTGGAAGGCAGAAAAGTCTTACGTTTTGAAATATAATCTTGACCAACTTTATTGCCGAAGATATTATGTAGGACACGAAGGTATGGCTTTCAGAATGTCACTGGCCGAAAGTTGGGAGATAATGCATAAAATGATTGATTCGTTTAGGATCATTTACGGAATGACTCTTGTGGTCATTTTAAGTCACGGGACGAAATAACATTTTCGAGAAAGTGTTCTTAGGTTTGCATTTGTTATATTTCTTGAAAAAAAAAAGGTTAAATTAGCGTGAAATTTTTGGTATATATTTAAAAATTTAGTGTTAACATTTGGCAAAATTTGCGTTATTTAACAATTTGAAAGACCATAAATTTTTCACAAAAGACCGTTGATTCTGTTTTCTTTAATTATATTAATCTTTCCGATGTTATCTGGACTGCGAATTTTTTCTGTCTCTACCATCACTTTGGAGACATTATAAGGGTATTGCCTAGTAAATTTTTATTCACACTAGTGACTCTGAGATCTTAGAGAAACTAATACAGTAACTTAACCAAAAACTGAGAAGTAGCTGTTATTATTATTATTATTATTATTATTATATGTATTTTTACTGAATCGAATCGATACGTTCGA
>JAGDQP010014253.1:19986-38825 GCA_022664845.1 Lepisma saccharinum | reverse complement strand
ATGATATCTATTCATATGAATATATAATGAGATGACTTGCGATTGAACAGTAGTTTGTATGCTTGTAGAAATAGGAAACGAAATATATATATATATATATATATATATATATATATATAGTTACCGTTAATCTCTCTCTGAAACTCAATGAGTTACAAATACCTGAAAATTCTCATTTGTTTCAGTTTCTGTGATGGGAGACCGAATACGTACACGTTTACAAAAGCCATAGCTGAAGATCTTGTAAACTCATACTCTGGACAGCTCCCGGTAGCCATATTTAGGCCTTCAATTAGTAAGTATTTTTGTGGACATCAACAGTTGACTTGAATTGTTCATTATGTGTAGTCAGATTAATATGTGACGTCACATTCCCTTCGCTGATATTTTAGGAATAATGTGAACTGACCTAAAGAGGGAGTTTATATACTAGTATATAAGAGCCTATTAATACAACTATAAAACCAAAAAATAATATTGTGTACTAGTTTTCCAGGAGGTGCCAGTTAAAGTGTTTACTGCTGAGGATATAAATAGTTGTTGAGGCCAAAAATTTAAAATATGACCATAAGCCAAATGGTTTAAGCCATCGATTAGCTTTAAATTGAGATCAAAGTTAATTATTATGGTCACGACATGATGAGGTTGTTTTCAGTTGGATAAATCTAATGTTATACATATTAGTCATATGAATAATACTAGTTCTAGAATATAATAAATAGTCAGTTTGAATATGTATTCTGGTTTTTGTTCTGGATATTAGTTCAACTTAGAAACTAGCGTCCATTCTTAGCCTAAAGAATTTACGCACCAGGGTTATGTACATTTTGGTTGCACAAATGTTTCATGACAGACTCTGTCTGAGTTCCGTCCTGTCACATTTTGGGACAGACTCACAAGCAGTGAGTTTTCCACGATTGTGGTTGACTGTTTAGTTGAAGTTGGAGTAAGAATATGTATTTGTGGTCCACATTAATGGCGTTGTCTTCTGAAGATCAGAATCGAGAAAAATGAGTATTAGTAAATACTAATTTCAACGACTTGGAAGACAATGCAATTCGAAATAGGCATGTGTTCCATGGGCTGAAACAGAGAAGGTTGGAAACAATCAAGCAATATGCCAAAAGATTGGAGTTCCAAGCCCACAAATGTAACTTCAGAAAACGTTATACGAAATTCATACTTGACCAGTTGATCCAGGGTATGGTGGAAATTCGTCTAAGGGAAGGCTTGTTGTCCGATATTAAACTAACCTTGGATAAGACGCTTACCATTATTACCGAAGATGAAAAATTGAACAAATGGGCTACGATAGTTGGGATGATCGACAGACAAACACCTTTCATGCAAATACATGCAAAACTAGTGAGAGGTTAGCGCAAGTTTGGCGAAGATAGCAAAATTGAAGTAAATGCAACACATGATCTACTACCCGCGAAGTGTCCAGCTTAAAACTCCATCTGTTTTAGGTGCCAGCGTCCTCACCATTTGTTGAGGTGTTGTGACCGTATGAAGCAGTATAACAGCGAGTATAACTAATATAATTCAGGAACACCATTAGAAAGACAAACACACAATTGTGAGTAAATATGGTACACGACAACAAGATTGTTATGGCTATGGTTCCCAGATTGTACACACAACGGCTCTGGAGCTCAATAATCTGACTGAACCCTACGGGAGATTTTAACATCAAGCTTTTGAAGGATGTCGTTTCCGACGAACCAGCCTTCTCGCTACTTACTCTCTCCACCCCTGGATAAGCGCAGGAGCAATCAGTGTGTTTCCTCAATGTTTCTAGCAATTATTTTCCGATGACAGTATCCGGGCGCCAGCTGATCAAAATTAAAACTATGTTTAAAGTTATCCCAGTAGGTTCGAAGAGCTCCCTAACAAATCTGCGTGTATGCAATTCCGAAAAGCACATAATTATTTAACTAACGGGCTCCCTGATTCAATCCTCCAAGAATCAGAGCAGGGTTTCAACGAATACTTTACCAGAGAGATCAAAGTAACACTCACTTTATCTTGGTGCATAAATTAATTATATGAAGATACCATTAATACTAGATAGGGCCTTGGATCAGGATAATAATAATTTAAAGCAATTCTTTGACAGTAGAATATTATGTTTATTTTAATTTGATTCTTCTCCTCGCAAAAGCCTTGAAGTAATAATCTCGTCTCTTCAGTGATTCTCTAATTTTCTTGCACCACACAAATTCCAGTCAACTTGTTCCCCGACCAAGTGCGATGGCAACAGTCACACCAAGTTCAAGCGTCTATCCAGATACCGACAATAGGTGTCTGTCAAGTATGAGAAACAGCAATAGTTTCTCACATCCTAAAATCAAAGACGACAATAGTCTCTGGGAACCTAATTGAATTTATTTTTTACCTCTCTCGCAGGCTGCCTACACCAATTTGGTGGTCGCCCTGGACAAACTACTCACCTGGGCCTACTGAAGTTTTGGTGCGCGCAGGCTGTGAGCTGGGCATATAATAACACTCATCACTTCTCAAAGCAAATCTAAATAAGCATGAAACAGATCCGTTAAATGTCTCTATCTCCCCTCCGTTTATTCTCCCTGGGAAGAGAGGGATTGGTAATACAAATTTCTCCTTCCCCACAGAAAGTCTGCAATCGATTTTCTGCGCTAACCTAATATGGTCAGTCTGGGGTTGTCAAAAAAAACACAATGCACATCTCCCAGTCGATAATAGACCAGGATGGTGACCCGACCCCCTAACAAATTACTTTTGAAATCAAATATAATCATCCCGATCATTTCATAGTTTAATTAATTTTTGCATTTTCCTTTTGGACCAATTGAAGAAATTGAAAATTACTCCAGCACAGATTTTCGGCAATTGAAGTCTGTGCAACAATATTTAAAAGTCACCTGGTATTATCTTTACTAGAGTGTGAAATTGTACTTCCCTGACGGCAATAGTCGTGAAAGTGCCCCCACCTTAATAGTCAGATTTTATCTAAATCGGCTTAGCTACACCACCCAGTATTCATCACAAATAAGTTTCTTTTCTCTCAACAATTTCGGAAAAACAAAGTGAGTTCAAGTCAAGCTGTACTCCAATCATCCCCGAGTTTGAAAATATTATGTCTTAAATAGATGCAAAGTTTAAATACGACGGACATTGTAAATAAATTTCGGGATTTGATCAAGTGAACGCTCACTCCAAAATCTTATTCTACTCTTATGTACAGCTACCTTTGCCTCCATTATGCATCGCTGGCCTCTCGCTGGTCCATTGCCCGACGATGGCAATGATAGATACCTCCTCGTCTGCAGTTCACGCGAGAATAAAAAAATCGGATTACTGCCCTTGAAAAGGCTTAAAAAATGTTTCGAATTTCAGTGCCCCGTAAAGACCCGCACTGAGGAGTGACCACTCTCCAACTTCTACAGTGATCTCCCATCAAGCACATGCTTCATGCAACTAAAGCGGGTGTCACGAATGTGGATGCTTACGATTTCTGTCCTTCGGAGACATTTACCGCGATTCGGAGTATGTAAGTAGAAATAAAGAAGGTGAAAAAATAAGATAGAGAAACGCGACAAGAATTTTGTTGAAGAGGGCAAAAACTAGAATATGCATTGCTGTATATTCTGTAAAAATCACTGTATCGAGCCAACTATGATAGATTACCTGGTAAACCGCGCATGCTGCGAAGAGTTGGAAAACCCAGGTAATATGTCTCTATTGACTCTACTATGAATCACATCCTGAAAGCAAGTGTTTGTGTTGAACATGCAAACGCCGGTCAACTGCTGCATCTCGGGTGAGTGGCTACTTCATCCAGGGGCTGCATCCACGAAGTGGGTTGTCCTCTCTGTCGTCTCGGTGTCCCAACAAGTGTCCAGAGGTGGCCACGAGTTTACAGGTAGCCAGCCCCAACAAGTGATTGCCTCTCAGTCAAGTCAAAATATCGGAATTGAATGTGAATCGGTCTACCCTCTTACAGCAGAAACTTGACTGATTAACTTTCAACAAGTGGGACTGAATGCCCAACATGACTACAAATGGTACTAGGTACTTCGCCTCGCTGTCACCCGGTTTCACGGACAGTTGTTACCACGGTTGCCGCTGACCAAATTCGTCATGCTTCCACAATTAAGTAGCTGCTTCTTCCAGTCGCCCAACAAGGTTACTAATGGTACTAGGTACTTTGCCTCGCTGTCGCCCGGGTTACCGGGCAGTTGATACCGAGGTTGCCGTTGACCATGTTCGCCATGCTTCCACAATTAAGTGGTTTCTTCTTCGTGTCGGTATCAGGAGACGGCTATTCTTCACTCTTGAGATATACGCTTTTATATCGCTGCCAACATCCTCCCTCCTTCTTACAAGTTCAGCTCGGAAAACCAGCCACTTGGATTCCCTCAACGGCAAAGGCATGAAAGACGAAGGAAGCTATGACCTGCCCTATTCTTTAACACATAAAAAAATACCACTCAGCAATAAGTTTTACAGTGGTGGGCTGCTTTGCCTGCTGCTTTTCAGAAGAGGCTGCTTCTTCTCTGGCTATGCTGAAAAATATCTCAAAATAAAATAGACATTCAAATAGTCATAATATAGGCAAACACTTAATGAGTACATAATATATACATAATTAATTACAAACACCAGTATTTTCCCCGGCCGGGTTAGATATCCCTTAACTCTTACATTAATACTGTACATGTTAATATCACAAATGAATAGTTAGTATAAACATGAATAAATTATTTACAATACTTAATAAATTGGTTTTCAAATCAAATAGTTAGAAAGCCACTTTCTAACAAGATTCCCAACAAAAAAACCACACGCACATTCATAAAAAATCTTGTACTAAATTTTGTTTATTCAAGTTGTAAAAAAGCAAACCAATATACTCAAAGAACATAAAATTGTCAATATATTGCACTTACCTGTTTCGATGCTTTTCCTGCTACGAGAATTAATAATTCCTTGCATTTTTCGTAGATTATCTTCAGTTAGTGACCATGGGAACGTGGAGGTTAGATAAAGTTAGGTGCGGTCGTGTATATTATCAAAATACGTTTTCATATATTCATATCTATTATTAATATTTCCTTCCTTTCATTTTTCGTAGACTTAGCAACAATAAGCAAAATAAAATTTTGTCTTCGAAATTTATTAGTTTTAACTTTGAACCTACAAACCCAACTTAAATTTACGTTTTCACCTTCCCTTGCGCTCTCGCATTATTTACTAATTACAATAAGGAGAACTCTGAATGATCAAGTTCAGTACGCCACCCAGCTCCAAGAGCAACCCTTTGTAACCGGGTACGCCGTTTACATTATTTTCCCGGTCATCACAATGCGACAATAAACCAGAACCATAGTTGTCAGCGAATAGCTCGACTAGAACGGTTGGAACAAGAATTGGGTGAGGAGAGTCAATGTATGCAAAAATTAGTGTCACACGTTGAAATTTTAATGAAGCCTTTAAAGAATCTTATTTAACACATTACGGGGCCCGAAGTACTGTATCAACAGTAATCAATACACAAGTGAACAAAACTCTGAATTCTGATGATAATGTCCACTTCCTCATGAAATTGTTAACGACAATAAATTTTCAAAACAAAAAACCGAAACTGCCCAAATTCAGGATAGAACGGCAACAGTTAAAGAAGATACTGGAAATATTGACAGCAATCAAATCTTGCCGGAGAGTGAAGATAATCATTTACCTAAGACTAAACGACTCCAGGTTAAAAGAAAAGAGAAGAAAAATTAATCACTTACTACTACATAGGGGTAGTTGATCCAAATTCAGCCAAAGTAGGTTGTGCTCACAAGATGTATAGTCCTTAAATACAACCAGATAATTGATCATCTTTGGAATTACTGGGAAGCAGATAAGTACAGGAAGTGTTAGCTTGTTTATAATCTAACTTTAATCTACTATCTACAATAGTGACTTGAGTGAAGCTATATGTGGAGAGGAGTTTTTGTATAAGGCAGTTTGTGTCAACGTAAAAGCGATTAAGTTGAATACATTTAGGAAAAATAGATTAGTGCCTACATTCTTAATCGGCTATGGCTGATTTGCGCAGCCCTTGACATGAACATTTTCCTTTTCGCCGGAGAATAGAATAGCTGTTCTGCCCTATTGCTGTGAGTCTTCATACTTTTAGTTTGCTCTCCTGGCAATTTTGGCTTTGATGAACGCGACATCTTTTCAGCTATACTTTTGTAACTATACTAAACAATTCAAAAGCTCAATCTCGAACGTTTTCACTATAGCCACAGTAAATTAAAATTTAATTCAAGAATAGCATACATGTAATATGAAAATCTCTGAAAAAATATGTGTTAAAAAATTTATCCAGTATTACACATACTAATAATTTTATTGGGAAATATTTCTTAAATATAATATTATATGTTCTACATTCTCGTCAGGTATCGAATTACAAAATATGTATGTTTACGTTGGGCGACTTTTCCAGGCTGACAGAACATCTTTCTATGGCAATAAACAAAACTAAAGTAGACTAATTAATAACAACCTGAGGTCTGGATATCTAAAGATACCATAAATACAAATTAGCAACTGGGTAGGCACCTCCAAAGAAACAAGGAATGGTAAAGGAGAAAAATAACAAAGGCGATAGGGCACACACATAAATAGTGTAAGACAAGATTCAGGTCACAGTAATTTAATTCACAGTCAAGACGAGTATAGGAGTACATTTTCTTTGTCATTTGACCGCGGGAAAGGCCCTGTTCACTCTTTTGTTTCCAAGAAAATTGGCAAGAGATCCGCCCCTAAAAATATTTTGTAAACACGCCATTACAAGGTTACATACACAGGAAAAAGCCCTGGTAAATTCAGCTATATTTGCATTGCTAAACAATGTTAATCAAATTTATAGTAATAGTAACCGTAATTGTTCTACGCTAACGATACCCTTATGAAAGCTGACTATACCTGCTATTGTTGTATAGTTGTGATTCCTAAACAAATATTGCTAAATGTATCATTGCTAGGAAAATTATTTGTATGGCTAATTAAACTATATACCTTCGTGACCTAGAAGATTGACAATATATTTATTGCTGTTCGAATAATACTGTATATATTTATTGCTATTGGTAAAAGCGCATGCGCAGAAAATGAAAAAAAAATAATAGTCATTATAACTATACTGATACCTGGGACACTGTGGGCTTGTGTGGTTGGAAGCCATCGTTGTTCGTTCGAGAGAAGTTACAAGATTGTCGGAGAAGTAGGTAATGATGACGAGGAGAGGAATATACTTGAAAATTAGTGAGTGTAAAGTATAGCATGTTATTGTTTATGAATGGCCCACCAATTGACGCATATGACCACAATTCTTACTGTTAGTTACGTAAGATTATTTTGGAGCAATACATACGGCCACAACAACAGTAAAATATCGTACCAATAAAAATATAATTGAAGTAACCATAAAATCCTATTTGTCGTACTTGAAATTGGGACAGCAATACTGTGGGTTGCAAATACAATACAAGTCTCGTTAATCGTGTACTGTCATTATGACAATATATGGTTATGTGTATTGTAATAATTACAATAGACTACTGTGAACAATATCTTATGATAAAATTCCTGTTTCAAGTTAAATTACGTAAATGTTTTGTTAGCGTTATAGCTAATTATACAACAATGCATAGCTGAATTACGACCACTATATTAATTGTTAGAAATCGACCTAGGGTACTGTACAGTATTGTTGTGGTAACTATATATAGAGTAATAACGATAATGTCGTATTCTTGTTTTAACTATATGTATAGTTACAACAACTATAATGTCTGGTACCCTAGGTCAATTTCTAACAATATAGGTATAGTTGTCGCAACTATATATTATGGTCAGACATCATCACAGTATTGAAATTATGACACCTAATCATGTGTATTGTCATAATAACAATACACGATTAGCAAAACTTCTATTTGTAACCCATAGTATTGCTGTTTCAATTTAAACTATGACAAGGATTTTATATTTACTCCAACCATATTATTCTTTTGAGTATATGCTAACGGAGTGCGCAAGTGAAAACAGGTTGCCAATGACTTATGTAGACTATTCCCAATGGAGGAAACAGGGTCGGCCCTCCGCTGAACAGACGCCGGTCAGGGTCGGTACGCACTCGGTTCCCAATCGTCGGGCCGACAACCCCAAAGGCAGCAAATCTATTCAGAAAAACGCTTATTTAGGCCCGCGTCGGCCCGATCATTTCCCGTCTAAACACCGACAGTCACAGTCGGACACCAGGCGTTTGCCGCCGTCGGCACAGCGAAAATGGACCGCATATCGCTACAAGAAACGTGTTTAGTTGGTCAAAACAAAGCTTGAATGCTGTCTATTAGTATACACACAGTTAGTGTCATTTTATCCGTTGTTGTTATCATGGTTTACGGTGTTAATTTTCCAATAGTAAATAATCATTGTGGCTGCTGTGGGGTTCGAATACAGGACGTTTTCAACTTTTACTTCGTAGCTCGTCGCCTTATCCATTCATCCATGGATCCACGTTGTGAGGTTGGTGCTCTTTTACGGTATCTGTATTAACAGGCAGACTTGAATGCAGTAGCTACACATTGTTCACCATCATGTACAAATAAAAATAAAGAATACTTTCCTTTTTTCTTTCTTATGTGCAGTCTTGATCATCGCTGGACTACTAAATTTGTATTTCTCAATAAGTGTCATATGTCGCCTTAGAAAGCACAAATAAATCGAAATCTATGTCTTAGATTAACACCCTATTAACGAAATTAAATGTTCGTTGAAATATTGTTCAGAATTCATTGTTTTCAACATGCAAACGAGAACATGAAAAATGTAGTTAATTTCATTGTATTTGCTTGCTTTGTATTTTTTTTTATTTTTTACTACATATTTATGTAAGAAGACGAATGGAATTAAGAGATAAATGTTTCAACGTAATAAGCATATTTTAATATTAGAGCGTTGCAGTCCTCGGCCAGAATTCGGCCCATACAAATGCTGCCGCCCACATTTCAACGTCGGTGTATAGTCGGATTCAAAACAAGTGCCGAGTAAAGCCCGACGATCTTAACTGAGCAATTTATTTTTTAATCTCTATAATGAAGAAATTAATTACTATTGTAGATGTATCGTGAGTATCACTGATTTTAATTGCAATTATTTTCTGCTGACTGTCTCAGACATTTGGTGGTCCGCCTACTTCTCGATTATTCATGCCGTCATATTCCCGCCTTGTTAGGATATGGTCGGCATTTTCTTCAGTCCCGACCAAATCCCAACCCCATAGTCGGGACAAAGGAGGCAAAATAACTTTCCCACCCTTGTGCCAACCATTTTTGCAAAATGTACTGGTGTGATTGGTACACTACAAGGATTAGTTTAAGCTACTTAGATCACTCCTAGCTTCGTTTTTTAGGCCACTTTGATAACAGGATTTTTTTTTGCCTAACGCGCCCATTAGGCGTCGGCCAGCCGGTGGATCGCCTTCAAATGCAACATTTTCCCGACTGTCACACCCCCGACACAGAACCGATGGCGGCGAAAATTGGGTCGTCTAGCTTGTGGCGCATTTCCTTCACTGGATTATTATATTATGATATTACTTTGGCATACTTCGGAACAAAAATGAGTTTTAAAAGGTAATGTTTATTTGCGGTAAATTAATGCTAAATACCTACTGAAAAAATAAAATGTTACTTCAAAGTAGTTGATTTTAAGTCTTTAGTGAAATTTGGGCTTCACGTTCAGTCTATATTCAGATTCACGAATGCTTTCTCTAGTTCTTCGAATAATTTTTAGCATTTTTGTTTTATTTTATCTGTGCTTACTTATTTTACAAATATTTTTATTTGAATACCAGTAACGGCAACCTGGAAGGAACCATTCCCAGGTTGGGTTAACAACTTAAATGGTCCAACAGGAGTAATGACTGCAGCTTACACAGGACTTGCACAAGCTCTATGGGTTAAAGGGCGAAAACGCAGTGATTTGGTTCCTGTTGATTTGTGCATAAATTGCATGATTACTATCGCGTGGCAGATGTCAGAGAAAAGGTAAGATAAATGTTTTATAAAAGTAATGTATGAGTTGTTTCTTAAACCTGGAACTGTACATGAGATACAGATATCATTTATCAAATATCCGTATTTATTCACCCGAGAACTGTACTGCAACGATCGTTCATCTACTTTCTTAGCAAATTTTGTAACTGACTACTGATGGGTTTTGCCATTCCTCAGCGTAGTGAGACAATATTGGTAGTTGAATTCTTAACGCATTTTCCAGTTGAAAGTAAAAAGAAACTTGGAAATCTCAAAGTGAAAAAGATTTGGCAGTATTTAGTAAATGAGTAAATAATGATTGTTCAGACAATGAAGGGGACTTGGTTTTAGAATCTGTTACTATTAACGAGGAGACAGAAAAATGTATAGTGTGTTCGGATCGTCCTTCAGACCAATCTCGCAAAGAAAACATTTGTATTAATGGAAACTGGTAAATTTGATAATTGACTCCCCAGTATTCCTACAACTCAAAAGCTTCTTGACTTCTATGTGACTGTGCTGTGGACATTGAATTCCGTTATGCTTTTTGGTTTCTGAATGAACATGAACGAAACAATATACATTTAATGTCCCAACACAGTTATCTTACTGTGCTTCAACATCAGAAAAAAAAAATCTGATGCTTTCTATGGTGCATACTTATGCCAGCTTAACAGTCAGTTTCGTCAGAAATTTTACTTTTACAATTGCGTGTGTCACACACGTTGTTTCAAGGAAGACGAGACATTGATATGATGTTTATTATATGACTTACTAAATGCAATGGTTCTCTTTATACGTTTCCAGAAACACAAAACAAAACTATCAAACAAAAGCACTTTTTTCCTAAGTATCTATTTTCCTTCTCGCGCTTCTACTTAGTAACGTTATCAGTTTCAAAGATTAAAAACAAACCTTACAGAAAACAATTGTGAAATTTTGGAAATCGATACTCAAACAGTTTCTTGTCCTCAACGGCCAGGTGGTTGTGATAGATGCAGTTTCTACCCATGAAGCAATGACAGATAAAAACTTGGTCCCTGTGATTTGTCTGGAAAGTTAATTTTTCGTAGCATCAGAACAATAAAATGCCCTTCCCACTCCAAATAAACATTGAAACGTTGATAAGCACACAAAATGTCTGACATGTTTTAATTAATTTAAGGCCTTTAACATCTTTATTAAAAAAAAAATAGTAACATTATGTTAGATGTTAAAACAAGTTTTAAAATAATATTACTGTTGACTTTATTCAGAATATTTGTTGGAATCTTGTAGTGTTCCTTTAACATTTTGTATGCGTCCGGTTTTAGGATTAATGTTTGGTCTGTAAATTATAATCTTTAATGTAACATAATTGAAAGTCCATCACGTGCTGCAAATCTTGTTAATACGCTACAACTCTAAAGTTATAGGAATATGTAAAAAAAATATGTAAAGTTATCTCCTGTGAGATACGCACACACCATGAACGGTGCATGGGGGATGTGGATGTAACGCTCTACATGTTCTTGACCTACGGTACGAAGTGAGATGGGGTGGTAACTCCCACGCTCGACCGCCTTTACCTTCCCAAGGCGCCCATGAATACCAAGGACACTCTGGTACTCAATTTGATAGGAGGCTGAGTGCACCTCAGAGCGCCAGGCATGAGAACACTGAGAGAAAAATCTCGTGGCCGGGATTTGAACCCGGGCCGTCCGATTCGTAGACAGACGCGCTACCGTCTGAGCCACGTAACAACATTATTTCAGTGTATTTTTGAAAACTTTTAAATTAAAGTTACAAACGCCTATAACTTTTCAGTTATACCGTATTGACAGGATTTATGAGATGAGCTTTGAATTGTTGCTTTAAAGAGCATAATTTATGAGACAAACATTGACCATAAAAACCAGACGCATACATAAAGTTACAGGAACATTACAGGAGCTGCGGGTGTACTTAGAGAACAAATACGATTGTCACAGGGACCACTTTCCCGCTTATTGGAGATCCACATGTAATTTACTTTCTGAATTATAGCATACGTCGTTGAAGTTTGCAATGCTGACCCAAAATTACTTTTTCCCTTACTTCTGATAAATTATTAGTAATGGACTCAAATATTAATCCTTCTTCGAAGCTATTTTTGTCACATATCCGGGCAGTACTTAAAAATTTGCTTCTTGAACTTCTTTATACTTATCGAAGTCCCTTCACAGTCTGGTAGTTCACAAACCGACAAGGAAATGAAACATCGCAGTAGATAAATGTGGAAAAGTGGTGATAGGCGGAGCATTTGGAGTACATGGTCAACGTAACCGCCATCTTGAAATCCTCATATTGAATGGAGATAATTTGTCTTAAATAGGAGGTGTGTCGTGTGACATATCAAACAATACGAGATGTTCCCAGAAAACCATTCAAGGCTTTAGATTTTACCTATCAGTTACAGTGCTGGGGTTATCTTCACTGAATATCGAAAGTGATGTGTTCATTTATCTAGCAGCACCGTTGCCGTGTCGACAACACCAACGCCATAATAGGTAGGTCAAATCTGACACCTGGAATAACTTTCTGGGAGCATTCTCGTGATGTTTGATGTCGTGTCACACGACACGACAAAAAGATAATTTCAATCCAATATAGCGGATTTCAAGATGGCAACCGCATTGATCACCTGCACCAAAGTCCCTCCCCACCGTTCCATATTTGTGTATTACGATACTTTATTTCCTTATCCATTTGTGAATTACCAAGACATAGTGCGTTATTTTGAATCACTCTGTATTTACTAGTTGATATATCCACCCGTTGATCTTGGGTGAACAAAATACAATATGTTAGTAATACTGACACCTGGGACCGGTTTCGAAATTGTGTGGCAACAGTTAACTGCCGTGCACGGAAGGCCTCTATGACCTGTCCCAGTACCTAACTGCCAAATTTGGTGCGTATACGTAAAACGATATGAAATATCCAATGTTTGATATTTGAAATTGATTGGCAACGCTTTAAATTGGGACTACCTGTGAAGTAGCTAAATGACAAATTTGACACAGATATAGGGTTATCATAGTCCGAATTTTGTACGTACAGCTCGTATTTTAAAGGTTCTGTTCGCGTCCGTACCGTACTTTGTCAAAAAATACATAAATGTCCGTACTTTTCACTTAACCAGTTGTTAACTATTAATTATGTATTTTAAACCCATATACTTCTACAAATACAAAATGCACCATTTATAGAGACTTCCCCGTTCCTAGTGTTTGTTATCACCTAGCAATGCTTCAGAAATACAAATATATTTAATCTTAATAAACCGAAGCTCCTCCAACCTTGACAACAGGGAAGATACAAATGTAAACAATTAGTATAAGTGTGTATTTCATGTTAGTGTCGCAAATAATTGTTCAGAGATTAATTCTATTTAAGTAAATGTCCTTTAAGCTAATTTGTCCGTATTTAGTATCCAAATATTATGGTAACCCTGCACAGATACCTCCAAGATATGGAAGCAATTTTAACTATTATTTGAAAGAAATGTTGGCAACACTTACAATTTCTGCGCCCGCGACCCAGGGGTACCTCTATGACCTGTCCCAGTAACATGATTACCATATGTACTTATTTTGTACGGACAGTCCGTATTTTAAAGGTTCTTTCCATTTGCGTACCGGACTTCGCAAAAATTAACTAAATGTCTGTACTTCTCGTTTAACCAGTTATTGAATGTTAATTATTTTAAACCCATATATACCCGCAGGTACATATCGCACCATTTATAAAAGACTTTAGCGAGTATGTGTTTGTATAATTATGTATAAGTAATCAATATAAACAAAAACTAATCAACTTTCTTACAGCCTATCAATATTCTAGATACACCAATGCATTAAAACGTAATGAATAAAACATCCTGAGATCATGACAAGAAAGAAGATACTAATATAAACCTATAATTACGTATGACTAGTTTTGAGTGTATTTCATATTGATGCCGGAAGTAATTGTCCAGAATTTCATTATATTTAATTAAACAGTCTTTAGGCTGATTTGTCTGTATTTAGACCACAACAATTATGGAGTACCTAAATGCCAAATTTGGTCCAATTATATACGTCCAATAGTATGGAAACATTTTGGCATATTGAATTTTTGAAATTGGTTAGTAACACTGATAACATGGGAAACCTGCAGTGTGTCGATAGTTTAGTGTAGTGTCCATTGGAAACTGGTTGTATATTAAAGAAAAGTTTAATTAAGAAAACACATTTCTCATTGTTCCTGAAGGACCAATTAGAGTAAAAACATTGATGAAAGTATTAAAAACTAATACAAACAAAGTTATAAAGTACCAGAATAAAATAATCCGTAGTTTATATTTTAGAAAATCACTGTTCACAGTGTCCAACAGACACTGGTTTCCCGGAAAAGGATTGATAATTACATTTATTTGAAAGTGTGTAAGGTTTTTGAGTCCTTAAGATTAATAAACTCATCGTACTCTAATTAAACATTTATACAGAAAGATCTAAAACTTGTTGCCCGTGGTTGAAGATTCACTATTATATTTTTAATACGGAATCCGATAAGACATCATCTCTCAATTTACCTACAACAAAGGTACATACTATAAATTTTATTTTACTAAAGTTAGTTTAACAAGTTAATCACGGTTGTGTTCCGGTTGTCTAAATCCCTGGCACTACTATCGCGTCCATTCAAGATGAACAAAGTGAGGGAATTTGTAAGCGTTACGAAATGTTCTAAAAGGAATATAAAGAACACTATATCGTGCATGAAAATCATAACGGCATAGTACTTTGTTTGTTAAGTCAACGTAACGAACTTGTACTGTAAATCTTGTAACTTATAATCTCAAGAACCTAGCGAGAACATAGGTGATTCTGTGGGATTAAATAGTGACTCTTGTATTTGCAATATACCTTAATCGGAATTGATTCAGATGTATTGTAATGGATTTGTATAAATTGAATCATTCACGTTGTTTTATTCTTACTTATGTTGTTGATATGAAAATAACGATGAAATTAATATTATGCATTATACTTGTTCCCACATGCAGAATTCAAGGAGGAATTTGCCCCTCATCCCTTTGTTCATTCGCAAATATTTGTTTTCGTACTTTTGATGTATCTGACCTCTGTGAATTCGAGTATACTTTACAAACTTAGAGCAGTCGCAGAATTTGCGTTAAATTTTTCACTTACCACAGCCTTTGCGAATCCCTTCCAAGAATTATTCCTGTGCTCCAGTATTAATTTTGTCAAAATGTATCACGATGTGTTTACATTTATTATTAATAATTGTTTTCTTGTATTTTATTGACCATGGGTTAGCGGAGGTTAAGTAAGTACAGGTTCACACAAACAGATAAAAATGAATTTTGGAAGAAGAAACGAAAGTTTAAAGATACATAACCAAACGTGACGTTTCCTAATCTACCGTAACCCATGGTCACTAATCTAGGATAAACTACGACAAAAGCAAGAAAGCAATTATTCATAATAAAGATAAGAGATAAAATATATCTTGAAAGAAAAAAATGCTCGCACCCACCACTAATATATTTGAACAAAATTTTGTTTTTCTGTTTCTTTTAATTACTCCACAATGGGTAGACCGAAATGTGTGGCATCTTCCCTGAATCCACTATATTATGACTCATATTCAGCTGAGTTGAATACTATTTTATTATTGTCGTGGAATAATAAGATTTATTTTCTTCTAGGAGTGACGCCATAAAAATCTATAATTTTACATCAGGTGCACTGAATCCAGTTACTTGGGAAGAAGTTCATCACACTTCATACAACTATGTTGTAAAGAATCCTTTCCTGAACACCTTCTGGATTCCCAATCAGCACTTACTTGTAACCAGTGACCTTGCTTACAAATTTATCTACGTGATCTTTCAATTATTTCCTGCCTATTTGCTTGACTTCATAGGCTCTGTTGTTGGCAAGAAGAAGAGGTATGTAGTTAGTTGTACCTCATCCCTGTCAGTTTGAATGCATCTCACCACTTTCGTCTGTCTTTCTGTTCATAGAAGATACCTGTAAAACTTACATTTTGGTGCAGAAAGAAAATATCAAGCCCTAGGTAGCTGTAGTTCTTGCAATCATTATACTTGCAACTTACTTTTTGAGACTAATTACATCAATAGTTTTTATTAAATATTTTACGGAATGCTATGTATCATTATCAAAAGAGGATACTTTTACAGGGTCAGAATTTGCGTAAAGAGTCTCTTGTTTCGTACATAAAGAAAGAACAAATTTAAAGTTCTTTAAGTACTGAACTGTAGCAAATTAATGTCGTTAGGTAAAATGCCATTTGTATGTGCTTATATATTGCAGAATTTAATATAATATAATTTAAAAGCCTCAAGTAATTTTCATTCTCATTTTTCTGCAATATCATTTTACCCTTACAAAAAAAAACTTAATTATCCTTGTAATATAAAAGTACTATCAAACATAGAATTTTATCAACCTTCATTATGGGTAAGCTATATGATTTTTATTTATTAAGAATATATTTAAACTGAAGAATTTTAAATTGTAGAATATATTAGGTTAGTGCATAAGTTCGTGTCGTTTTCACAATGCCATGATTTTATTAATATACAATACGCAATAACAAGGCATTCATACACTACGTCATAAATCAATAATCACTCACGCATTGACTCAGTGATGTAGTCACCATCTTTGTCAATGACCGACTACCAGCGTTCAGGTAGAAGTTCAATGCATCTACTGTAGAACTGTTGTGGTTTCGATTTGAAGAAATCTGTTAGCAAGTTTTGCGCCTTACCCAATGAATGCAAATGGCGCACAAAGGTTGTGTGATTGCATTCCATATATTGTGCCAATTCCCGTCTCGTTTGGCGAGGATTATCGTGAACCAACTGATTTAGGCGGTTTTCATCAGAACAGGTCTTCCAGAACGTGGTTCATCACACAAGTCGAATTTTCCTTCTCGGAAAAGAGAAAACCATTTCCGTGCCGTCCTCTCTACAAGTGCTTCACACCCCATAAATTCTTCTCGTGGCTTCTGCAGTACTAGATCCTCGATTAAACTCGAAGTCTAAAATGTGTTGGAAGTGTTCATTTTTCTCTACTTGACGCTCCATACTGATTAGCCTTGAAAATGGCCAAAAGGAGCTGTTAACAACATACAAAATCCTGTTCGCAAACAATCAAACTCCAAACTGAAGAAAAATAATTCAATAACGAAAAACGAAGGTTTCACAATGCAGTGTTGCCAACCGAATGAAGAACGGCACGAACTTACGCACCGAGCAAATAAGTGGACCATAAATGTTGAATATGAATACTATGAATTTTAATAACAGTATAAGGATACTAGATTCAGTATAAAGATAGAGTAGTTGATATTTAATAAGAAATTGATTAGTGGTAAGAATAATACAAAGCATTTCACATCCACTAGTAAATTGTTTTAATTCAAATATACAAAATTCAGAATACATTCCGCAAAATAGTATATTTCTTGTCGCAGTTTTAGTTTAGACCTATACGAATATTGTAACATAAGAGAAACATTTATTTTCATAATTTCCCATTTGTTTGAATGATATCGAGGTGCCCGTCTACAAGGTTCCATACTCGGCCCAAATTGGTATTGTTACTGAATCTAATAGCATCAGGAGTTCCCTTTCAGGAGCAAAAACTAACATCTCAGTCGTAATAGTTACTATAAAACTATACATCTCATGCTAATAATATAGTTTTAATGAATTTCTAAAAAGTACGTTTTGTTCTAGGGGAAAATGTGATATATTTGACATTTGTACTTTGTGTACGGACACCTCCACTATATTATGTAACTACCTTTCCTAGTTATTTATTACTTAGCAGCACTCTTTTCAATACGCACATCAAACTACAATTTCACTCAACCAAATATACGCTGTGCTGGGATTACAAATCATCAACAATGTCCTGCCGAAAGCTGCAGGTCCTTCAAACTCCTCTCCATTCATCTCAATCTTGCGCTTTCCTCTTCATTTCAACGAACGATTTATCTTGCTAAATATTGTCAAGTACTGCTTAATATTCGTGTTCTTCCCTTTCCCCTCTTTCCCTTACATTCAATTGCATCTCTTAGTAAACAATCTCTAAGCAGCAAATATCCCAACCAGTTTGTCGTTCCTTTTGATTGTCTCCAGAATTATTCTTCTAATGGCTATTCTCTTCAGCACTTCTTCATTTCGCATCTTCTGTATTTAACATATCTTTTCTACGTCAACATTTCAAAATCTTCCATTTTCTTCCTTGAATCTTTCGTAGAACCCACGTTTCTACTTTATCAACACAATACTCCACCCAAAACACTTGTTTCATCCTTTTCTCAATTCTTTGTTCATCAATCCGCAGCCGAGATTTTCCTTTTTTGTGAACGCCTGTTTCACTATCGCTATTGTCACCCCTAATCTTCTTTTTACATTTCATATCCCCACTTATTCAAAGTACTCCAACTTCCTGTCTATTTTTTACCTCTTTTCATCTTGATGTTTGCTATGGTATGATTTTCTCCAATTACCACGCCTTTTCATTTTATTTACTTTAAATTTTATTCCATGTCCCACAGTTTTTGTACAACTCTTTAGTATTTTCTTATGCGGCCTCATTTTCTGCAAGAATAATATCATCTACATAGATCATGCTTTTGATTTCGCTTCCTCCGACCGTAATGCCTCCCTGGTTTCGAGGAAACTCTTTA
>JAGDQP010014253.1:0-19886 GCA_022664845.1 Lepisma saccharinum | reverse complement strand
ACATTTTACTGTTTTATTTGATATAAAATTTGAAGAGATTCTAGCGAACGATCTTTCTGACTTTAGCGTTAATTCGAGTGAATGAGCTTTATATGAAAACAATTACATAACGACTTAAACACTCACATACACACAGCCCTTCTTTTCTGCACGTACCTTACACTTTAGAAGTAGGCAACGTTGTATCTGGATGAAAACATGTTGATTACTTTGCACTGTATAACTGTCGGGATGCTAGCTTAACAAACGTCAATGTCTTTTCCATCTTTCAATACGAGCTACTATTATCCACGTGAGTTTTGTCATTCAGAATTAAGGAGGAGGAAAACGAAGGGAGCGTTCACTTGGGAAGGAATAACGGAATTTGGAATTATCCTTGAATCGACTCACCTTTGACCATGATTTCTAAATTACTGACATACTTTCTTTGGAAACCACGGATGTTATTTATTACGTAAAACTCTGTCTCTCATCGAACAATCATTTCAATCAAGGACTTTCGTATGTGATTGAACTTGACATTTTGACTTGTTATTATTGTAATCTCTCTCTGCTTTGAGAAATCTTGTTAATCTACCCTTGTAAAAGCACATTTCACCAAATAGTTCTTATGTTATTTTTATTTTACTTTTTATTTGTCGTGAATTAAAATGACCATGGGTTCCCGTGTTATTCCTTGGAAATCTGTCTTATGTAATGTTGTTAGAAGGATGTTTCTAAAAGCAATGTCTTTAAGATAAGTCTCGCTATCTTATTACTGAATAAAATCACTTTAACATTATTTCGATTTACCATGCAGAATGGGCTAAAATTTTCGTTTAAATTATTTACAAATTTACCTGGTTCAATACCTGTTACTCATGACACTCGTATATATATTGAATAAAGTGAACAAGAGACAGCATCCCTGTCTCCCTCCCCAACCAACTGCTGTTCGTCCTGATAAGTCGTCGTCCACTTTCACCGTTTATTCTCTGATTTACATACAATTTACCTATAAGTTTTCGATCCGCACCCGCGTTCTTCAATATTTGCCATAAGATTTTACGGTTGACTCGATCGAATGCCGTTTCCTAATCGACAAACACTACATATACTTCGTTACATTTCACTATGTTTTTTCTCCTATTGTTCTTAAGAATCCAGTCGCGTTCCTTGTTCCTTTGTCTCTTCGAAATCTAAACTGTTCCTCTTCAATTTCGGCATTCACATCTTCTTTTCAATATTCGCAGAAGCATATTTCCTGAGTGCACGATTAGGCTGATGGTTCGGTAATGTACACATCTTCTTGCATTGTTCTTCTTTTCCACTGGACCATAACTATTTCTAAAAAGTTGCTTGACTATTCTCCTGGGTCATAAATTTCGTAGCAGAGTCGCAATATTTCAATTTGTTTTTTCTCTCCCAGGCTTCTCTAAACTCAACGGTAAAAGCATTCACGCACATTTCTGTACTGGAGAGCCTTCTCAAATTCTTCTGTTAGTGCTTTGATTCCTTTCTAATTTCTTAATTATTCTTATTCTTCGATTTTTAAGGTGTGTGAGCGTTGGACACTTTATACAGCTGTTCTATGTACTTTACCCATCTATCCAACACCTTTCCTGTCACTAATGGGGTCACCATTTTTGTTCTCCAATGACCACACATAATTCTTTCCTATTCTTTCGAATTCCACCATTCTTGATTCCATGTGAATAAGATCATGTGTTCCTGTTCTTTCCAGGTCTTCTATTTCATTGTATTGTTTTTGGCATCCATGTTTCTCTTGCTTTGTTTGTTTCTATACGAAGTTCATTATTTAGCTTCCTGTACGTCTATCTACCTTCTTCTGTATCTATACGCTACCATTTCCTTCCACCTCCATTTTCTTTCTTCTGTAACCCATTCTTTCTTATTTTTTCTCTTCATTGTATCCTATTTCTTCTGCTGCATGGAGCAAGCACTGTTTTAGACAATCCTACTGTACATTAGTAGTTCCACGATTCCTACCAAATTTGAGTACTTTCTTCAATTTTTTTCACAAATTTCTCTGTCATTTCTTCGTTTCTGAACTTCTCTAAACATAATAATGCCTGAACCCGGAGGAAATAACAATAATATTGGCCATGTTAAGAGATTGTTTTTCTTATGAACTACATACGGTCGGAGAAAAGTCCCAAATGAGCTCCTTCAGACAATATTCATTTTGAAAACAATGTGTCATGTGAAACTTTAGGCAAAACTTTGAAACAACCCTAAGCTACTAAAGAGATTCCAGCAGTAATAACATCAGAGGAAATAAGATTTAAACAATGAAGGAATTTTATAAACACTACTTGTGCAGGATTTTATTATGTTCATAAACTATGACCTAAGTACAACATTATACACTGTGCTGCTATATTTTCGGTCTTCATACCCATATAACCACTGTTATAAATTTTCCGTGTCCCCGTAAAACACATAAAAATGGTTACTTTACATTGATGCAACTTCTACTACAAAGATAACCAATCATACTTATCAGCAAATTCATAGCCTGGAAATAAATTTGATTATTTTCACTAAAAATGTGCCGAAACGCCTTAAATTATTGTGCCTTTTAACACAAGGGACAGTAAGTAGTCCGTTAATGTAAGGCGATGTAGGCTCACAGATAGAAAATTGCCCGATAGAGGTTTTCTACGGAAATAAGTAACAAATAAGCAAATAAGTGACGAAAAGGGGTAGGGATGTCTATAAAAGTACCTCGGCGGCGCGCTGACCCGCCCTGACTCCACTGCGCACTAAAGCATATGCTATTTAATCTCTTCGACGCTAAAAGCAATTACTGAAGTATAGATGTCCCACTCTACATATATTGATTAATCTTTTACTTTCCAGGATGACAGTACTGCAACAGAAAATAGATCTTGCCAACGAAACTCTAAAATTTTTCACTGGAAGAGAGTGGGACTTTTGTTGCAAAAATGTACTAGATCTATTGAAGGAAATAGATGAATCAGATGGAAAGCATTTCGATTTCGACATTCGAAAATTATCTTGGGAGACATACGTTCCTCTGTACGTAGCTGGTATACAGAGATTTATTATGAAAGAAAACCCAAGACAGATGTCCGAAGCAAGGAAACACTTCAATAGGTAGGAACACAAAAATAACGTATTTTTTATTGTATTTAACGTTTCACAGGCACCTACATGTATTTTGAGTTTTACAGGTTCAGTTTGAAAAAAACAAACTCCTTAACTTTACAAAAGAATTAATTTCGAATGAAATGGCTTGCAGGATATCATTTGAATTTCACGCATAGAAAACTTAGACGGAAGCATCCCAGGCAACACAGTATATCGTGCCAATTTCGCTCCAATACTAGACCAACCTTGATCGATATTAGCCGTTACTGGCCCTGTGTTGGGACGGTATTTGTGGTGCTAAGGATGTGTAAAAATTGTTTCAAAATCAGTTTGCGTATTCATTTTGGTACACCCTATTCCAAAAAGGATGACCTCATTTATTATGATGTTCTCAGCACAAAATTCTCTAAGTCCAACTTCAGGTATCTTCGATCCCCTAGAAGTGAACCTTCGCAATTGGGAAAAATTTGTATAAATAGGTTTTTCTTCTTTTAAGTGCAATACAAAATGTTAAAATGTTGTTAAGTGTAGAATAAAGTAACATTTATTGAAACACGCAATGATACAGTATTACGAAATAATGCATACCTTGATGGTTGTGTCACCTACGTTTCCACATGTAAAAGCACATTTTCAATGAAACTGAAGACAGCAAATATAGTTCTCGCATCCATAGTAGAATAAATAAAACAAAGTAGGAAAAAAAACTTCATTTCAACGGATATGAATGTCACTGTCTTGGACACCGAAAATTCAGTTATGTTTCTTCAGCACGAGTTCTATCAGAAGTAGTTCGGTAGATGTGTTCATGTTAGCTCAGTGGTTGCCGATCCAGGTGGTCGAGTGGTCTAGTTCGGTAGTCTGGTGACTTAAGAATCGTGGTTAGAATCCCCTCCCCCCGGGTATGAATGTTTGGGAGTGTGTTTTAACAATACATACACAGTTTAGAACAGTTGAGTAGATTACACACTAAAGCAGATTAGGCCAAAGTTTAGGAAAAAATGGTAGAGCTTACAGCCTCTAATTGTGAGGTTCTGGGTTCGAATCTCGTTTGTGACAAACTTTTTGTATGTAATCATATATTTCTCAACACATGAATAATTAAATAAAATAACTACATTAAAATAAATCAGTTCTATATTTATCTATTCATACAATCAGATCAGGACATAATTACCAGGCTGTCCCAGAAGTCTTGCACCATCAGCACACTGACCTGCATGAGGTAAAACTGTGGGAGGATAGGTGGCGCCACCAGTGAAAACTGTTGGCAGGCATAGAGGATAGGTTCGTGGGATTAAGTAAAGGGAAGTACTGCGTGTGTAGCGAGTGTTCCCGGAAAGCCAAAAAGGGCAACATGACTGAGGACCAAATTGCAATTCGAACTGTGCTACGATTTTTATGGCAAAAAGGACTAACTGCAAAAGCTGCAGCGGAGGAAATTTGTAGTGTACAGAACGAAACAGTACTGGAGCTATTGACAGCTTCCCGTTGGTTCAAAGAATTTACTTCGGGTAATTTAAGCCTCGCCGACAAGCCCCGCAAGGTTAGACCTCCGATGGACATTAACGGCCCTGTGCAAGATGCTGTGAGTGCTGAACCACAATCGAGTACACGTGTGTTAGCAAGAGTGGTTGGGGCATTCAAATCGACAGTAAACCGTCGCTTGCATGACATGGATTACGCCAATAAACAGCCCCGACAAAGTCCCCATGAGCTGGCAGAGGAGCAGGCCCAGCGCAGAGTGGTAATGTGCCAGACTTCGTTAAAAAAAACGCGTGATCTTCGTTTCTGGAGGAGAATTGTGACAGGCGATGAGAATTGGGTGTTTATGAAAAACCCTGACATACGGAAACAGTGGGTGAAAATAGGACAGGAAGCCCTAGCCAATGTGAAACAGGTCAGATTTGGGAAAAAAGCTCATGCTGTGTGTTTGGTGGAATATTGCACGGGATAATTCATTTTGAGTTTGTTCCCGAGTGTCGTGCTGTAACAGGTGAACTGTATTCTGAACAATTACGCCGAGTGTATGCCATTCCGAATGAGAAATATCCGGCATTAACGAGGAGGAAAGTCTTTTTCTCTTGGTTAGTTTTCTCCATTTTAAGAATTCATCCTCACACCAAATTGAAAGAAAGAGAGAAATTGATTTCAGTTTTGGGTTCAGTGATCTTGATTAACAATTAAAATCTTGTAACTCTAAAGCTAGCAGGTCTTTCTAATTTAGTTCAATTTCATCAATAAATACTCACGCACACGCGATCACACCCCAATGAAAGCAGTTACAGATAAACTACTTCATATCTTGTTTTAGTGACTCATTTATTGGAAGTCTCAATTGTTGTTACTCTAAATCTGACATAAACAACGAAATAATTTTGGAACGGCGGAGAGGGGTTCTACATTGCCCGAATCCTTACATTCTTTTACAGTGAGTGTGGGCCCGCGTTCAAACCAGTTAGGAGCTTAATTTTAACAAAGTGTTTCGGAGCCATTTTACCAAAATATATAGGAGTCATCCTCACAAACTCACAGGTTCGTCAAAGAGTCAATAACTAATTACAGATGGGGAAGGCACAGAAGACAAAGGCAATTAAGGGAATCAATCATCTGAGCTCGTTGGGATTTTTTTTTAATGAAAGGTTGAGAATTCAACTGCATTAACATTACCATTAGTTATTTTTCAATTGGAAAGTTTTATTTTATGCATGTCATTATTCTGAGTTCTATTTGAATTGTTCAGATTATTTTCTTTAATGTTCGCTCAGAAAGACGAATATATAGTTTTATATACTCAACAGATTTTACAAACACTAATGTATATGTACACTAAGTTATATATACAGAGAGAGAGAGAGAGAAAGAGAGATCAAAGTTTCACCACTTCAATATGAAAAAAAGCATTTCAGAGTATTCAACTGAAAACCTACGGAAAGAAGTAAGTTCTGCCTTCCTTACTAAAGTACAATTTAGTCTCTTAAAGTGACTCATCGTTCGTGGGGATTGTGAACTTTGGGGATATTGAATTTGCTGTCTGGAGCCATGATCTGACTTTGTATATTCTCTCTTTATAACCGTATTTTCTTTTGAAAGCCTCTGACTTCAAGAACGTAAATACCATATGACAAAAAGGTGCAGACAAAGACACTATACCCATTTATTTATTGTTATTACACAATTTACTTAATTTCTATTTACATTCACATTTAATGTACCGACGTTTTGTCAACACCCACCACCTCTCTGATGTTATATTTTAAACATAATAATTACTTATGTCCTGATCTGATTGTATGAATAGATAGATATACAACTGATTTATTTTAATGTAGTTATCTAACTATTCATGATTTGAGAAATATATGATTACATACAAAGTCCCATACGGGATTCCAACCCAGGACCACACGATAAGAAGCTACGCGCTCTACAACTTTTTTTTAAATGTCTTTACCCTAAGCGGATTTTTTATTACTTTTTTTTTACTTGTATTATACGTGTATTATACTTGTATGTACCCGTTAGTGCATCACTAACTACTGACCGCACAGTTAATATCACGTCCATACCCGAGGTGGGATTCGATCCCACAATCCTTTGGTCGCCAGGCTACCGCACTAGCGAGCACAACCACCCGGATCGGCAACCACTGAGCTAACATGAACACATCTACCGAACTCCTGACAGAAATCGTGCTGAAGAAACATAACTGAATTCTCGATATCCAAGACAATGACATTCATATCCGTTGAAATGATGACGTTTTTTTTCCTTTGTTTTGTTCATTCTACTATGGATGCGAGAACTATATTTGCTGTCTTCAGTTCATTGCAAAATGTGCTTGTACGTCTGGATACGTAGGTGACAAAACTATCAAGGTACTCATGGTTTCGAAATACTGTATCATTACGTATTTCAATGAATGTTACTTTTTTCTACACTTAATAACATTTTAACATGTTTATTGCACTTAAAAGAAGAAAAACCTATGTACACAAATTTTCCCCATTTGCGGAGGTTCACACCTAGTGGCTCGAACCTGACATCTTTGGTTTACTATTTCCGAAGATACCCGAAGTTAGAGAATTTTCAGCTGAAAACAGCCTAATCAATGCAGTCATTCTTCTTGGAATAGGGTGTACATAGAAAACAATGTGCCAATACATAGACAACATTAAGTTATGGTTTGGGGGAAATAGGTTGCTATTTGAGGATACTGCAAATGGGAAAATACTCACATATTTTCTAAAGTGTAATTTCAAAATACTAAAATATAAAAATCTTTAAAGAAAACTTTAATGTCTGTCAGTTCATTTATATACACTTTCTTTTACCTCCAACGAATTTCCCGGACTTCGAAGCCCTGAGGAGGTGTGTTAATACCATATTTCTTGCCGGTCATCCTATCATAAGTTTGATATGATTCTTCTTCAATTTCATGTTTGAATTCCGCTATCTCATATAATGCCTCAAGTCTGTAAGGGTATAAATAGTACATTATATACTTGTCACGAGCGCAAAATGTAAAATTAATTATTTAGTAGTTCTTCCAGCAAAGCTTTCTCCCTTGTTAAAACAATCTCTCCAGAATCTCTTCTATGTCTGTTAAAATGGTAAAAGGAACTACTTCAGTCTGCTTCCTATATTAACAAGATTTTCTTACGTTATATACTTTCTTATCCTTTTGTGTTTATCAAGTGACTTATGTCCTTCCTCCTTCTCTGCTTCTCACTCTGTTCATCACAACAATGGGTTCTTTGGTTATATTTATTTTTAGTCGTACAGATCTGCCAATTTTAGTGTTATTGCCTTGAAATCACTTGATAAGATAAAGATAAAATGAATTTTATGGGCTGTACCAGCACTATGGCTTTGAAATCACTTGAAAGGCATGTTCTAATGAGTTACGCATTTTGTTTTCTGGTAGGTATTTTTCTTATTTATATTTTTTCCTCTACCCATCACCTTAGTTCATTTTATTTTTGCCCTTTCGCACTCAAAAAATAATGTGGTTGGACTAAAATAATATAATAAAATAAAATATTCTATTTGTCATACTTGAAATTGGGGCAGTAATACTATGGGTTGCATAAACAAGTCTCGCTAATCGTGTATTGTCATTATGACTATACACATGATTAAGTATATTCTTATAATTCCAATAGACTGCTGTAGACAATATTTTTAATTTTACAACAATCCATAGTCGAATTACCAATGGGTAATTATATTTGGCCATACTATTTAGTTACAACAACTATAAATGTATTGTTAGAAATTGATCTAGGGTAACATAAAGTATTGTTTTAGTAACTATGCATATAGCTATAACGACACGTTAAACTATATGTATAGTTACCACAACAATACTGTATGGTACTCTAGTTCAATTTCTAACGATAGTTGTCGTAAGTATATAGTATGGTCAGACATAATTCCTCCATTGGTAATAAAAAAAATATCTATAATGCTAACAAAGAAGCATCTTACTAATTTAACTCGAAACAGGAATTTTTTCCATAAAATATTGTTTACAGTAGTCTATTGTAATTATGACAATATACCTAACCATGTGTATTGACATAATGACAATACACGATTAGCGAGAATTGTATTGTATTTGCAACCCATAGTATTGGTGTCCTAATTTCAACTACGAGAAATAGGATTTTATGGTTACTCCCACCATATCATTTTATTGGTGCGATATTTTATTGTTGTGACCATCTGTATTGCTCTAAGATCATCCTATGTAAGTAACGTATACATTATGCTCATACGCCTCAATTAGCAGGTCACTTATAAACAATAGCATGGTATATTTTACACACATATTTAAAATTTTCAAGTAAGGATGTAAATCCCTAAGCTATTCACTTTGTAATTTCTCTCAATTCGAACAAAGATGGCTTTCAACCACACAAGTTCACAATGTCCCACGTAACAGTATAGTTTCGTGACTATGTTTTTTTCATTTTCTGTGCATGTGCATCCAACAACTGTACAGTATTATTCGAACATCAATAAATATATTGTCAAACTTGTAGGTCATGAAGGAACATTGTTCAATCAGCTATACCTATGATTTTCCCAGCAATGTAAAATTTAGCAATAATTGTTTACGAATCACAACAATACCAGATATAGGCAACTTATCACAAGGATATCGTTACCATAGTACAATTATGGTTAGAATTACTATAAATTTTAAAAATACAGTTTAGAAATGCAGGTATAGCTGGATTTACTAGAGCTTTTTTTCTGTATGAATGTTGTTACATCCCTCATCTTGATGGAATATTTATTGTTTATCTTCTATTGCCCATATTTATTTGTGATAGTTTAGAGGGGTTTTTCCATTGCCCAGCAATTAGTAGCGTATGTACTGTTTCATTCCTACAATTCTTCCTACATGTGTTTAATATACAGATTGTCGCTCTTTTCTTTTTACTGTTACCAACTGACCTCAACTGCACGCGTGTAAACTCCTTTGAAACCTGTTGTCTTTTCAAATGCATATATGCAGCAGTACTCACTTTTGCTTGTAACATCATTTCTTTTCTTCTTTTTTCTTTTCTTTTACTTTCTATTTTTAATATACTTATTCTTAGTAGCTTCAATAGTTTAGTGTACGTTTGAAAGTTTTATCTATCGTCTTCGATAATTTATGGATTCGGTATTTCTCTACTCCTCTTTCATCCATTTCTTACATTTTCCTGCTTTATTTAAGGTCCGCTGACGATGGATTCCTTCGTATCACTTTATAAAATTATTCATTCAATATGACTTATCTAGTTTTAAAGTCTAATCATTAATATGATTACGGTTTCCATTTAACCAGACTAGCACTGCGTAGTATTCTGTTTTTAAACGCTAATTGCCATACATGTTTTGGACGTTACAACACGCTTTTCTAGCTATTTCAATGCTCACTTGCACTTCAATTTTCACACTTGCTGTTCTTATGATTTCCCAATGAAGATTCAATGTACATTTACATTTTTACTCCCATCTCCTTGTTTTCATTATTTCCTTCTAACAACATTTTTTTTTTTCATTTAGCGTCTATACTTCCTTTAAAATCTTTCGCGGTCTAACGCAATTAGTACTTCAAGAACTCACGTTATTTGAAAATGAGTAAACTAAGGGTATGACTTCTATGCGAATTCTGGCGCATGGAGTTACGACCAAGCAATCCAGTTAATATATTTAAATAGTAAATGCAAATTGCTAATTGACGCTTTTTATGAATATGGGGAGGAACATTGCATACCCCGTTCAAAGTATTGTGTTATAGGGTAACCGGAGGTGAAAAGTCCAGTGGGCGAAAATGCCTACCCTCTAAAAAAAACACGGAAGGGAATATAAGGTGGCAACAGTGATACGAGTGAGTGGAGGCGCAATTATATGGAAGACGAAGGTGGTACCAAATGAGATTGTGTGAAGAAATTGAAGACATACTGGCTGATTTAAATGTGCTAAATATATAATTTTTACTTGTATCCTTTTTTGACATTTAAAATTCAGGGAGACAGAATGATTACCCTGGTGTACTAGCGAATCCAATGAATGTGCGTTGCACAAAGTAGGTTTCTGTTGTTCTGATGCAATAGCGGTCTGCCACCACGCCACGCAGTGTTCGAAGTTGAATAAACTGATACTATCGTGTATGACATAGAAGGGATTTGACCACTAGGTGTCGGGGTTTATAACCCGTGGGCGTTTTACACTATGTATTCCCATTCTAGCAAATACAGCAATATTCTAAGCTGTGTAATTGTATTGAAAATTTAGTAAATATAATATAGATTATTATTTGCTTTAACGTCAAAAAGTAGTTTCACTTCATTTTCAACAATATATGGTTGCTCTTTGTATGTTAAACTTGTTTACAGATAGGGTTAGAGATGAGAAACAAAGGAAACGATTGACGATTACTTTTGTGCATAGAATAGGCACAAAGAATATTTTAATATGTATTTCCATATACAGTGTGATTCCAAAATACATTGATATACTTTGGGAGGTTATTCTACACATGCAAAATGATACTAAAATATTCTTTAACATTTTCTCCTCGGATCCTTAGTTTCCGAGTAATAACCATTTGGAAAATCTCCCACGCAGTTTTTAACACCCTGCAAAATTGAAACCGGGATACAATACACAGTTTCATGTATTGAGAACACTCGGTGCCAAAGAAATAAACTATATCGTCACGAATGTTCGAAAATTGTTTCAAATGTGATCTGTAATACAGTAGGTCTACTGTAAAATTCTACTTTCACTGTTAAGGGAATTTACGAGTTTCCACGTGGGGAGGTCTGATAACCCTACATTTAGTAGGAGAGTTAGTAGACTGTCTGATATAGTTGATTGATTTCAAAGAGATCAGCAGTGACTACAGTAACTCCTGTCCCTCCTAAGAAGAACATATGCGATCTCAATAGGTAAAAAAAGAAGTTAATTCTAATAATTTATCCGAAAAAAGTATAAATGCTTCAGCCGAAAATCAGTGCAGCCGTACTACAGATTCATCTGATACAGATGAAGATAACTACTGCGGAATCTGTGGTGGACATTATTATGTTAGTGGATCAAGTGTATTCCTTGTCAAATGTGGCTCCATGAACTATGTTCACAGTTTCCAAATATATGTCCCCCTGTTTCAGAAGTGTAGGAACATGAAAATTCAGTCCTTCAATGAGTTACATTTTGCATTTTTTAAATATTTTTTATTTTCAATTAGTAAGACAATATTCCCGTAAGATTGCTTAATGTTATTAGTATTGTGTTGTGCAAAACAAACTTATGTTTCAACATTAGAATGAAGCTAAACAATCTTGTCCATTTCTTATTTTTAATTATTTTTCTATTCTGTATTTTCCAAACCTGTTAATGCTCAGGAACTAACTTTATGCTTTATAGGTCATATTTTGCAAGTTGTACGTAATATAATTTTCTGTAGTATGAGTAACTTCTGTCGCAACATCATTTCCATTGTTATGGCTTCCACCTTGTTTAGTATAGTGTTGCTGTGCATGGGCATATTACGCCTCGACGGTGGGCATTTTACCCGGATTATGGGGTTCTATGCCCATATGGCTTTTATTTTACAAACATTAGTATATCTCAAATAGTATATAACACTACATAATCTAGCGTCCAGGCAAAATACTGAAAGATGTACCACCCATTTGGTATGCTTTTTTCCCTATAGATTTCCTTTCATAGTCATAAATAAACAAAATATAAAAAAGTGGGCATTTCACCCCCGCTTACTCTATGTAAAACGATATAGTTGTTTTTCGGTGGTATTATTTTACTAAAATTTTATTAGTTGATATTTTCTCTTTCAGATTACTTATGGTTGACAAAATGATTAAAGTGTCCTTCAAGGCAATCATGTTTATGATCTTTATCTTCACACTATCCAGAGGATTACAATTCTATTTCGGACCTCGCCGTAGTTTAAAACTTAACTTGCGTTAAGTTCCGAAAAGAAAGACAATGAATTCTAAGTAAATTAAGTTAATTTATTGGAACGCAACAATGTTTTTAAGTATTAAATAACTATTAGTAATGTTAATTTTCACAAACCCTTAATATGAGAGTTAATGTTGAAAGGAGTCCTTAATAAAAGTAACACGACAGAATGAAATATATGCTTAGAGACAAATCACATAATACCATACGCATTAGTTTCTCAACAGTTTCCTAAGTCTTACCAACACAAGTAACAATATACTGTAAATGCATATCACTTTGCACTAAGTACGGTTTATTATTATCTGGTAAAAACATTTTGCATTACTTCACCCAGCAGCAAAAGATGTATTACACTCATTTCTGGTGCAAGTAATGTCAGAAAGGGTGATGAAACTTGGTTCGGCTAATTTCTTAGACGAAAATGTATGAACGAAGTGAAAGCATGAATCGATTTCTTGTTTAATAAGTTATCTTGTTATATGCAGATTATTCATTGTAAATATTCGTCCAGTGTATCCGATAGTGTATGTTGTTATTAAAAACATAGTAATTTCATTCTATATATTACAATATGCTAATATGTGAGTATAATTTTACCAGAGACTACATTTTTGACAAATGTAAGGTTGATTTCAAAACTACTTTTAAAACTGTAAATGATTACTTGCTTCAGTCTTTTAGTGAATACATATGAATAGGAAAGCTTTTAATGTAATTTTCTATTGCTGAGCACATTGAACACGTTACTACAACATGTTTAGTTAAGTAGGGCAGTTAATAATTTTCTTGTTTCACTTCAAATTGAAGTCTGATAAGGGTGATAGACAATGATAAGTTAGATACATCTGTTGATCCGTTGTTAACATCGCATAGATTGCTTTGATCGTAGCTAGTTGGTAATGATTTAGGTCCAGCTTTGATTGCTGCAAAACAATAATATTTTTATAATACATAGCACTCAAATAAACTTCAGAATTACGTAGACATTCACATAATTTTTATTAATTTCCATAATTTAAATACGCTCGTCCGTTGTCTTCGATTCTGATTTGATTTCTGAAGCATATGAATTTTGTATACAGAAAATAAAGCAAGAGGCTTAATACAACTATGTCATATATTACATACTTTGATATCAAAGAACAAAATAAATACGTGTTTACGTTGACCAGATATTTTATTGTCATTACTTTTTATTTTTCTTGTCTTAAAGTTTTGTATCACGCTATATATTTTAAATGTGTTTAATATAATCCATTACATGGAATTAAGTTATCTTGTATGTACTCTCTGCGATAAATTTGAAGTCAATACAAATTGAAGAAATATTTTGTTAATATATGTAATAAATTTAGGAAAACTTAATAAAACACTAGATGAGATACTGCCATTTTATTGAATAAGTTATCTTTTTTGTTATTTATTTAACTATCTCAAGATACATCCCAATTTTGGTAATTTTCTCTGGATATATTAACAAAAAAGAGGAACATTAATTTGCCCAGACCTTATGAAACGTACCATTGGTATTTCTTTGGTGAGACTGACGGAAACTAGGGACAAACTCAGCCAAATGTCCGGCACAAAATTGAACTCGGGTACTTACCTAATATAAAGGAAAGCTGCGAATCCTTTAGGAAAAGACCTGCGAATTTATTTTGATGTTTAAATCTCGGTTTTATCCAAGTGAGACGTGATATTTTGTTTACTTTTTGGTTTACTATTTCTGCTCAGAGGAAGCAACTGAAGAGATTGTAATACTTTTTAATAATTTTAAAAATAACAAATGAATTGCGCCGGCCTAGATTAGTCTAAACAACCGTTGCGTTCGAAATCACCACCTTTTCCTTCAAAAGCATCTTTTCCTTCGTCGCCGCCATATTGAAGGTCGTTCGAAACCTAAAGGAAGAGTCGCGAAGGACCTTTTATAGTACGTTTTATGAAGGTACCATTGAAGGTGCCTTTCCGGAAGTTCGGCCATTTAGTTTACCCAGAAGACCCAGCGAGACACGGCAGAAGGTATGGAGTTTACCGCCTGTTTCACCAAAAGATCCCTAGATAAAAATGTCACCATCCGAACCACATTTAACATAGTAAATATTGAACAGTACTTTAATGAAAGAAAATAAATGGTATATATATATATATTGTCTGGCGGCTGAAATTATGAAATAAATCCAACTAGTTTTTTTTATAACATTTGCATTTCACCGTACTAAATTAAATTCGATTTAATTTTAGTCCAGCTTATAGATTTCACAACTCTAAATCAGAAGCGATGAAACATTTCTATCCAGGGATTCAGTCAGTATTTCTGGTTTGGGGAAGTAAAGCAAAAATTGGAGAGAAGCAAGTTGAATTGTTTCAGATTTTATAGAGAGTTTTAATCTACATTATGCCACACACTTCTAGTAAAAATTAAGTTAGGGCCGTATACTTGACAATTCGGGGGATCTGACAAATTCCATGTTTCTATCATTCACTGTAGCATATATGAGGCGTATAGTCTAGAGACTATCTCCAACTCCAATCCACCATCTCCAACTTTATAAAAAATGAGGTAAATATATTTTCCAGTATTCTTTTCCATGCCCGACACGATGGTGAAAAGAGTTGTTAGAAAACTCGCCATCTCCATCCTCAATTACTGCTTTAAAGTTCAGGGTATTTTTCAAAAGCCGCCATCTCCACTGAGCAGTGTGTTTCTAAACCCGCTATATCCTACTGTGATGTTTAATATAGCGGGAAATGCCACAATTAGAAAGGCATTCTGGGATTGATTGCACAGCGTTTTGTTACGTAAATGTCCAGTGTGGTGTGAGCATTGGTTAAAGACGGATGTGATGTTATTTTATTAACTGCAGTTGTAGAGATTTGTGAGGTTTTTATACGAAATCGTGTCTGATTCTTGCATGTTCTTGCTTTCTGTAGTAAAACGATATCAGGTCAGGAACCCGAATGTGCAGATGATGTGGTAAACGCTGAAGAGGTTACCAGTTCATGTGCTCGTAAAAAAAGCGAAGCCAAGCGAACTGGGCCACGTCTGAAAAGAAGCGACAAACCTGTTCCCCAAATTGGACTTCTATTAAACTTGTTAAATTATCACAAATATCCATAACCTCAATCTCAGTAAAAGTTGAGTGGAAATTCGTACCCACTGAGAATAGTATGCTATTTCTGGGCTAATTCAAAACAAGATTGCTCTCTGCAAAATGTTCTTAGGATACTCATACCCAAACACCCAGATGCCAAAAATTCAGATCGTAACCAAACTTAGTATATTGATTAGTAAGGTATGTAACAAAAATTCTACAATATATTTTGAAGAACCTGTCGTTCAGTAGGAAAGGAGAAAATGATCGTTAATGAGCGAAATCTGACCTACAAAAAGTAGAAGCATTACTATAAATTTTCGTTCAAGTAGCACTGATGGAGCAAGCGTTAGACACGAAAATTAATTTAGTAAAAATGGCGGAAGTCGTCATCAGTTGAGCACAGGGACTGGGGATAAAAGAAAATGAATTTTATTTGTAAAGGCGCTTCTACCAAATAGAAAATTTACATGTGGAATAGAATGTTAACAGCGCTTTCACGTATTCCCACCGCTAACCGGGGGCTGCGCCCCCTCGGCTGACACCGCCCAGCTCACTCCGACGCACCGTGTTCCACTTTCACGCCTCACTTCTCTCGGTGTGCATCCAGCCCTGGTTTATTTATATACATCAAAGCTTTCAGTAGCCTCTCAAGCAATTGTTAATAACAAATATGAACATATAAAAATATATTTTGAAAGAAAAAATCTTACCCACCGGGATTCGAACGCGTTTTTTATTTCGTAAGCACTACTACTGTGCCACGCCAGGAAATTGCAATCGGTTGTTTCACCGTTGTATTTACAGCGTTACTATTTTAATCCCAATCTGAGCATTAGCTTACAGTGTGAGACGTCTAGGGTTCGAGTCCAGTTGGGACCTAAATTTCTTGTTTATTCTTTCCGTAGCACCTGTGCAATTGTTATATTCTACAATATGCTTTCGACAGGTAAAATAAATGGTATTTCTCTATAGCTTTTTATATTTTACTTTTGCATTTGTATTTAAATTCTGCGAAATTATTGTGTGTTCACATGAAGAACAGAAACATTATGAAAAGAAGAATAAATAAACGGTTGCATTATACACGGGAATTATTAATATTAGTTCAGTAATTGCAATGTAAACGTTCATTTATTCTTATTTACATATTGTTTCTGTTATTTATGTTGACACATTTGTTCTAGGTAAATTAGTAGATTTTAAATAAATGGTACAAAAAGTAAAATACAAGTGAAAAAGCTATTAAACAATAATATTCAAAGCATATTGTAATATATAGCATTTGCACAGATGCAACAGAAAAGTAAGAAAGAGAAATACGTTGCGAGCAGGGCTTAAATCCCGGACCTTTCCTACCGTAAGCTAACACTCTACCTTTTGTTCCACCAGAGCTGCTGGAAGGAACATTTATAGTAATGCTTCTACTTCTCACCGCACGTCAGATACAGATGCTTATCAGAATAATGGAAACACCTGAACGAAAGTGCAACTTACCAGATTAATATGGTGTCGGGCCACCTTTCGCCTTCAGAACAGCCTTGATGCGACGTGGGATGGAGGCATAGAGGTCGTGAATGGTAGCAAGTGGAATATTACACCATTCCTCGTGCAGGGCATCGGCCAGTTCTGTGAGAGAGGATGGAGGTGGAAATCGTCGCCGGAGTCGTGTTTCCAAGATGGACCACAGATGTTCAATTATGTTGAGATCTGGGGATTGGGCGGGCCAGGGGAGGTGTTGAACTTCATCCCGATGTTCCTCAAACCACGCTGCAACAACTCCAGCTGTGTGAATGGGTGCATTATCATCCTGGAATATGGCGTCATTGTCCGGGAACAACATCCGGACCATAGGATGCAAGTGGTCTCCTAAAATTGCGACATAATCGTTGGCAGTGATGCGTCCGCGAAGTGTGACCACAGGACCCAATGAAAACCATGATATTGCGGCCCACAGCATCACCGTGCCGCCGCCATGTTTCACAGTTGGGCGGAGACACTGCAGATCATACGCTTCTTTGGGCGTTCTCCACACATAAACACGGCCCGTGGTTTGGAATAGGGTGAATGGTGACTCATCCGACCATACCACACGTTTCCAGTCGTCAACGGTCCAAGTTGCATGGTCGCGGCACCATTTGCGGCGTGCTAAAGCGTTCTGGTCCCTGATGAGAGGTTTGGCCCGTGCAACACGACCCCGTAAGTTCATGTCATGTAATTCGCGGCGGACTGTGATTGTCGAAACAGGTTGGGGGAGGTGCTGATTGAGTTCCTCCGTCACTTGCGCCGCAGTGGCACGACGGTTCCGCGTGACAATGCGCTTTAATACCCGGCGTGCCCTGTCACTGATGCTTTTCTTCCGCCCACTGTTCCGCTTCCCCGATGTGGTTTTCCCGTGTGTTGTGTAGGCCGTCATCACCTTCGACACTGTCCCTGGCGACACACCTAACACACTAGCCACTGCCGTCACACTCACTCCACATAACCGCGCACCAACAATTTGCCCTCTTTGAAACTCTGAGAGGTCTCCCATTTTACACTACCTCCGTCTGCTGCAGCCACTGCACACTCCTGTTCCACGACGCCTGACGTAGTATGGAGACCGACCTAACACACCACCACCAGCAGTCCGGCGCTGCGGTCGCCACGACACCACTGCCAACCCATACATCTGACGTGTTGCCAACTACAGGTGTTTCCATTATTCTGATAAGCATCTGTATCTCTCATTAATTATCACTTACATATTTCCTACTGAAGGGCAGGATCTAGAAAAAATGCAGGATTTTTCTTAGATACTCTATCGATACACAAAGTTTGGATACGATCTGAATTTTTAAAATTGAGATGTTTTGGTGTCAGTTAATTAAAGGGAAAATTTTGTTGATTGACAACAAGATAAAGCGTATAACAACTAATGGGTTATGAGCGAGACTTCTCCGACTACGTAACAGGGAGACTGTAGGCTTCCTGCCTACCAATTTTCGTATCTTAGTTCAATATCGGATGGTAAGAAAACAGTCTTTTTCAGTCTACAAATTCCTTCATATGTAATTATAAATTAACTGAGACCCACATCTGAGAGTTTGTAGGACAGTAGTGTATAGCCTAATCTACTGTCACACTACTGGGAGCTTCGCCTCTGGTCTATCAAATGTTAAACTTTTACATTTTACAGGACAGTCACATTAACTATACTTCATCTTAATTACTCGAAAACTACGTATCGTAGGAAAATTTTGGAAAGAGAGTTTATGCCTCAGAATTTATCAGGAAATAACATGACTAGTCTGCATGGGAGCAAATTTATATTCATTTTGTATAACATTCTTCGAGAGTCCACTTTGAATGATCTCTGTCGTCGTATGTATCGCTTAAACCTTTCGAACTACACCTCAACCACCCTCATAGCTCTAATTTTTGCTGTGTTATAAGTTGTCGACGAACCTATCGAGATGATCTAAGCAGCATAGAACTCATCGTGCCGAGACTTTTTAAACCACATTTCAACCACCTTCGTAACCCTAGTAATTCCTGACTTGAAAGTTGTCAAGAGACTGACCGACGGACACCTTAAATTCATTTATATCAGGCTGCTACTGAAGCCTAAAAAGAATAAACATAAATAATGACGACATTCATAAAGAGATGGATATTCAAGGATTAGCCATTTTGGAACTTCGTATATCAGCCAAATTGTCTACAGTATTAGTTAACTCATGTAATCGGGAGAATTAGCCTGTGTGTATAAAACAATTGAGCCAATCCATTTTCTTCTTTCATGCGATTAGAACCGTATGCCAATTTACAATGTGACTAGAAAGTCCCTTTAGACCTGAACTAAATGCGCGTAACAGTGTAAGATGGTAAAATATTTTAGTTTTGAACCTCCCATCGCGATCATTGAAATGGCAAGAGTGCTCCTCACGTGAATCGCAACGTGTTGCCGCGTAACTACCACGTGACTGCCCAGAGAGGAGAACCAGCTGTGCGTTGACCAGCTCATTGTCTCGCCTTTCTGTGTTTGGTGAAGAGCAATAGCAGATACCAGGGACTTCACTTGGAGGAGCGCTTAGTAACAAGTGTATGGGCCTATAAACAGAAGCACAACAACGAAAATATGACACAGATGATGGATAGGTTTCGTGAACGGTTCGGTAAGGATCCACCAAGTCGTCAGCCTTTGTTCAC
>JAGDQP010014252.1:33417-45663 GCA_022664845.1 Lepisma saccharinum | reverse complement strand
TCCAATAATTTGGCAACTAGGCGGATACCATTCTTAATCGTGAAGATTTGATAGGTAGTGACGTCATAGAGACAGTCCTTAGTCAGCTGGACGTAAGTCTCAGCACGTTCCATTTTGCCGAAGGGCTCGATATAGCTGAGTCAGTAGTGGGGATAATAGCTCTTATCGTGCCTTGCGCATGCGTACTTACTTATGGTTCGTTACTGCAAGGAGAGGAAGAACTGGAAAACTCACACTCCAGATGAGTCAACTCGTGGTCATTGGCGAATCCGTAAAGTGTAGTGGGGAATGATTGTCCTCTTCTTGGAGGTCTCTTCCATTGGCCTGAATTTGCCTTAGGCAGGAGAAGGAAAAGTTTTTGTTCGTGGGAAAATAGGACAGGTGTTTGGGTAGTTACGTAGTGTGCATACTTATTAGGTTTCATAGCCCTATCCTTACTTGTAGCTTTGACAATTTTAGGACATGTCAGAAATACACAAAGAACACAATATATATAATTGCACTATATCAAGTTAATCTTACTTTCTAAAATTGGTTACAGTCAAAAGAACAAAACATGGTCGAAAAGAAAGAGAACAGAATACAAGTTTTTCTAAAGCAAACACTTGGAAAATTACGAACGTGGTATCTGTTACATCTTACACAAAAGGTCTTGTTCAGATACCATACAGAAACACGGAGTTAGGGGACACAAATCAAGAAGGATAGTTGGACATGTTTTTGTAGTAGGTGGTAGCATACAAATCACCCTTTTACTTCTCTTGTTGAATTTTATACCAAAAACGTTTATGTCTAAAAGAAACAATATAAGGGATAAAAATACAATACAGACAAGTTATACTTTCCTCCCTCTTTGACAGACAAAAATGAAAGGAGCAAAAAAAGAAAAAGGGAGATCTAAATCGCTTTCTTACCAGTCCCAGCAGGTGGGAGTTATTTATTACTTTTTCCCGATGGTCGCTTGTTCCTTACTCCAAAGAAGAAAAAGTTAAAAGAGCAAAATAGTTCTTGGCTGTTGGTTTCGCATATCTATAGTTTACATTTAAAAGTTTTATTTAAAATCAAAGATCCAATTTAATTATAGGAAATGCAAAAAAAAAAAGGAAATAATAAAAAATTTGGGGCATCATACGACATACTACAGCCATCGTTGCCTTTGTTTTCGTTCCTCATGAAGCTTAAGGCATTCTTCATCAAACCAAGGTTTGTTTTTCTGTTGTTTCTTTTCACCTTCTGTTGTTCCTTCGCTGTGCTCTTAACTGTTTCACGAATTGCCTCCCACATCTTACTTACATCAATTTCATTATCATCATCATCACTATTATTAGTCGAGTCGACTAAGATTTCGAACCTCTTTGAGAGTTCGAGTTCATAATCTGCTTTTATGCTCGGAGTTTATTTAATCGTTTCATTTCGAATTTCAGTTGTTTTGACCCCTTCCTTTCTGTGTTCGCGATGTATAACTTTTCCCTTACTTTGGTGATCACTAATAAATGGTCGGTGTCACCTTCCGCTCCTCTGTACGACCTAACATCCATTATGTTGGTGTGTCTTCGTCTATCTACTAATACGTGATCGATCTGATTGAGAGTTTTGCCGTCCGGAAATACTCATGTGTATGTCTTTGTGTTCTAAGTACGTACTCTTTACCAGTAAGTCTTTCTCCATTGTTGTTGGTCTTTTCGTGAAGGCTGTATTTGCCTATAGCAGTTTATATTTTTTCTTCCCTCCCTACCTTGCATGGAAATCAGCCAACACAATTTTCGAATTATACTTCGGTAATCGGTCAAACAGACTTTCTAGCTCATCGTAGAATATAATCTTTGTCGTTATCAGTAGCCACATCGGTCGGAGCATAGACATTTAGTAAAGCCGTGTTGCCCCATCGAGTACGTATCGTAACGTACGATAGTCTTTCGTTTACGAACTCTGTATTATGACCCGCCTGAAGGATGCTGTTGTTAATGAGGAATCCTATTCCGAAATCGTGAGACTGTGTTCCCCCGTAGTAGAAAATGTACTTTCTCTGTGGGATGCTATCTTGTCCCACCCATCGAACTTCTTGTATCGCTAATACGTCTAGTTCGTACTTCTCGGTCTCGCGTACTGCCACCTGAAGTGCGCCCGTTTGGTATAATGTTCGTACGTTCCACGTTCCTATCCTAAGGTCTTAAGGTCTTTCTTAATTCTGTTCTTGGAACTTCCTGAAACAGTCCCCGCCCGGAGATCCGAATGAGGGACTGGTTTACCTCCGGAATATTTTACCCCAGGAGAATCCATGAACTATTTCTTGACATGTTTTAGCTGTGTAGAGTTGTCAGCTCTACGACCTCGCAGGAAAGGCAGACATTCAAGATGTCGTCCTCTGTCCATCTCTGAGCCTTGCCGATGTCATTCATCTTCAGCCTCAGAGTGGTAATGGTGATGCTGCTTCCCCTCGGCATGAGATATTTTGGTTCGGGATTATCTTCCCGTAGCCTTTGTAGATCCCTCTACTAACTAAAGAAGCAATACTGGTTTTGGTCCGCTGCGGAATATTTCCGGTACCCATCATATCTGGTCGGCAATCCTCTGTCCGCCACCTGGGGAGGCGCCTAGTGGGAGACCAGTAACTCCAACCCGGACTATCTTACGTAATGCAATCAAAAACTAAAATTAAAATTGGCTGGACTAAAATTTAAAAAAAAAAATGTAATGTGTATTCATGCTAATTTACACCGTGTTTACTTTTTTGTTTTATTTATTTATTCCACACAATTATACGGAGTAACCAATAACCGTACTATCTTATTGCCCGGTTTAAATTTATTTATAGACATCTATGGCTCATGTGGGAAGAGGGTAAGAGAAAGAATACAGGAAAACGTCGGTCAGAGCCTAAGTTAAAAGTACTATTCCGGAATTTGCATTGTGTGACTGAAGAAAAGGATCTGTTAAGGTGGTCGGCTGTTGGTATTAAACCCAGGACCTTCGGAAATCAAAGCCAGCGCTCCACCAACTGCGCTACGACCACTCGATCTTTCTGTACTGTCTTACTCATACTCCACTATCTGAACCGGAAAGGCCTTTTTATTGCAATATTAGCATCTGACGTAGGTGGAAATAAGTATGTCTCGTGGAAGACAATGTATAGGTGTTTGTTGCCTCGTTATAAACCATTGTTCAGATTCAAGGGTACAACATACGTATTATGCATGTAGTTATTGATAACTATAGATTTTATTTTTTGAATTATCATGGATTAAATTATGTTCAAATTATCCATTTAGCATGTGGCAGAAAACCCTTCACATTCAAAGTCGCCAGATAGATACAGTACAATCTATTCTGCTGGCTCTACTCAAGAACTCTCTAATCAAAGTAAAAAAATTCCATGAAGAAAATAAAACGTTCCAATGAAAGACAACAACTCAGCAATTATTTTCAACATTTACCAGTTACAGCTCGTTCTGCACTTTTGAATATGGCTCTATGTCCTTATAGAAATTTTGGAGAAATGTCTTATCTATTTAGAACAGAAGAAGGGTGTTTTGATACTTGTATTTTGTTTCTAGAAGTACTCTTGTCACCAGGTATGGATCGTATTTACATCAATTTCCACGGAGAAGGACAATTCCATCAACTACTTCAGTGCGTTGTTCAAAATGCTAATAAGCTAAAAGTATTGAGTCTTCCTTTTTCCAGCTTCATTTATGGATTAAACCTAACTCAATGTGACTCTTTACTTTCAGAATTATGTACAAAGAACGGTAGCTGGTGAGTCTAGAACTTGGCTCAGTTTCCAATGATCGACTACTGTGTACTATCGGAGAAAACTGCCAGTGCATTCAGAATCTAAACATCGAAACCTCCACAGTATCTGACAAAGGCATCCAAGTTCTTACTCAAATTTGGAAATGTCGTGAAGGAAGGGAACTTGCAAATGACGAGGAAAGAGTAGATGAATCTTTAGCCATTTCTCAACGAGCCATCAGGAGTATCACAAAACCATGCATACAAAACCGTAAACATATATGTCACTACTTGTGCTACAAAACAAAACTTTGTCATTCGTTGAGACGTATTAATTTACGAAATACAGCGGTTACTGAAAAAGGAATCCATACATTCCTATCAACTGTGAATCATCTAGAGGATGTCGGGATATGTATGGCTGAAGTTCTTGATGATTTGTACAAGAGCTATGAAGAGGACCCTGAAACATTCCAGTGTCCCGATTGGAATTTACGATCATTATTTGTGTAAGATCTATCACCTCATCATCTTACAATGATTACAAAATTAACAACACCCAACAAGTTAATTAAGAATCTCAGAATTGACCTGTTAGATGATGACCCAATTGCAGCCATTATTGAACATGACTTTCAAAATTATTTGCAAGGTTATGGCTCAAATTTAACCAACTTAGATTTAACTGCTTTCTACTCGCCAGAAGTTCTTGACCTGTCATCTTGTCTGAAACTCTGCCCAAACTTAATTTCACTGACATTGTTTGCTGATAGACTCAGTTGGTCTGACGATAAGAAACCAGTGCCGTCTCCAACACTAAAATTTGCCGAATTCACTTGGAAAATCAGTTGCGAATCAGCCGTATTATTTATGGAAAGTGCGACTGCGTTGAAAGAAGTCTATTTTTCTAATGTAGAAGAGGATGAGAGGTTTTTAAGAACACTTTGTGAAAAATGCATATCAAAAGAATTGAAAGTCTTGTTTTTAGAGTATCCAAATTTTCGATGAAATCCACATCTAGTGTCTGAATTCTGGCAATGCCACAAACACACAGAATTCATCGGAAGAATCGCTTTTGACCTAACAGAACTACAATTGGGTAGCGCTGTAGATCTTAAATTGATCAACGCTATATTTCGTTGACATTTAAAAGTGTCTGCATTCGATTTCAAAATGTAGATATACTATAAACCGATCACATGTTTACAAAATTCTATACCAAAGTTTAAGATAGTTTCTACTACTTATTGAGTATAAATAATGTAGTACTTATTTTTTAGTACAATATTCAGATTACTTAATTACATTTAACATGCCCATACGATTATATTTGATAATCAGCCTGTTATAATAAAGAATACTTCTTTTAGACAAAGCAGGAGTAATAATTTTATCATTTGTTAGAACGTGTAACGTAATTAGTAAAATACGAGTGTAATGTACGTATATTCTTAGCTCTTTACAGTGATTTGAACGAATTGTGAATGGCAAACAAATTTTCAGAATAGGTTCATTTATGCTATACAGAGACGGAAAATGAAATCCCAACAACAATATTCTAGATGATTAAACTTTGAGTATCCGCAAAAGAGTTCTTCAGTATCTGCAACTCTTTCCATTGAAAAGAAAAAGTGTCACTGTGGTAAGGTTTAACAGGAAAATTAAATTTAAAAAATCAGAGTAGTCCTTTCTCCATTATCTTCCTTCTTGTAAAGAGTTATTTCATATCGTTAGTAATAGCGATTTTCATTTAGATAATTAAATCTTGTGTTATTGACTTGATAGGAGCTAAACCGTCGTATCAAGTGTAGTGATTTTTTTCCCTGCAAGTGGACGAAGCTACCCACCTGCAGACATGGAAAATATGCTGCCTAAAAGTATCTGATACAAGATACCAATTAGTGTTGCCGACGAGACAAGATTTAGGCTGTCTCGTTTCGAAAATATCTTGTCCGAAGAGTGTCTCGTTTCGAAAAGATGTTATACTTTGCATTTCGAGAACTCTGTCTCGTCTTGTTTTCGATACCCATTTATCTGTCTCGTCTCGTCTCGTGGCAACACTAATATAAATACTACAAGAGAAAAAAGTATCGAGATACTGATACACAACACTTTATTAAAAAGGAATTAGTAAAAGATACAGATACTCCTCAAAAGTATATCGATACTTCAGTACTTGACTTGGTTTCTTTGACGAACACGAATATAAATATTGATACAAATGAACTGCATATATAAAATTTCTCTCAGTGATAAAACAAATATAAACAAATAAATATTGACAATGAAATGAATTATATAGTTCAAAGATAGATGAATCACAGAGGCATACCTTAAGGCTGCGTTTCTCAACCTTTTTTACCCTGGGAACCCCCCCCCCCCTTCCTTTACCATGTCTTTTATCCCGGTGACCCGGTGACTCACTTGTATTAAATAGTCTCCGGAAGACTTCAACACACACCACACACACACATCTGTATCATTCCATTTGCAACTTCGTATTTGTGTGAACTTGATTTCCTTTCGATGGTGAGCCGTTCGAGACAGTCGTATGGTCTGAGGCGTTAGACCAGCGTCTACAAGATAGAGGGTTCGAATCCCGCCTGGGACATGGATGTTTGTGGACTATTGTGCAGCACTTATTTAATCATGACAGGCCGAAGTTAAAATTTACTTGGTCCATAATACACAATAAATTTTACGAAAGTTTTATCTTCCATGGTGAATATTAACAAACGAAGACCAAAAAACCTTTTATCTGTTGAAAATGAGAAAAATGACTTGATAATGTGTGTCAGGAAAATTGAACCGAACATTTCAAACTGGTTAAATCAAAACATTCTCAGATTTCGCACTAACTTTAATCTTTAGTAACGTTTTAATGTTGTTGTTTTTTTTTTTTTTTGTTATTTCCTGTAAAATTTGCTTTTCATTTCAAAACATGACATTTGATTTTCTGCATTTCATAATATATATTCTTATTATATTATCCAAAAAGTATTCAACAAATTACAATATCTTTAGGAATTATAAAAAAAAAATAATTAAAACAGGATTTAAAAAAAAAAACATTCTTTTTAAGCAAAGAAAAATGGATTAAAAGTAAAGAATAATAAATTTATGAATCCAAAAATAAAATCGTGGGTGCTCTTAGATGTGATGATTTTATTATAAGGTAAGCAAGAGCGCCAACGCTTTTATTTTCTGATTTATAAATTTATTAGTTTTTACTTTTTAGTCCATTTTTATTTGCTTAAAAAGCGTGAATTTTTTTTAAAAAAATCCTTTTTAATTATTTTTTTAAAGATGCTTTCTTAATTTATTTTGTTTATTATTCTTTTCGGGTTATTTCAGTGTTCATACTTTTTATCCAGCTAATACTTTGTGTTCCAAATCCTAACGTGTTCTGCAACCAGCCAAACCCAGCCGCTGTGCTGGCTAGTATTTATTTTAGGATAAGGAAGTCTGTAATAACAAAATATTAAAATATGTTTTTAAAATATATACATAATTATATAGAAATACTGTATATGAAAGTAACAATGGAACTTAAGTCGCTGTGCAAAATTTCATCATTGTATGACGTCGGGAAATGAGTTAAATTAACGTTGCAAGATTTGTACCATAGATGAAACATGATTACAGAGTAAGTTAATAAACAGCGTATAATAATAAAAAAAACAGCAAGAAAAAATAAAACACTTTATTTGAAATTCATTAGTTTTCATCTGCAAAATTCCAGTTAAATTTATTTGTTCACCTATTATCGCGACCTCCCACGTTGAGAAAACCTGCTTCAATGAGCAGGCATACTGCAGTTTCGGTTATTTTGAAGATAGCAATGTTTACTGGCCCTTTGAATTGAATTTCGGTAACAAGAGATTTCCTTACATTTCCTCTGACAACTGTCCTCTTCTCTAGTGGAAAACTTTTCTTGCTGCACCGAACGAACCTTCTTTCCATTGCTGAACGCTACGGAATAGCAATATTGAATCAGTTAGATTAAGGAAGACAATATTCCATCTGACGTTGGTTTTGGAAAAAGAAAACGCTTTGTGGTACGCAATATTCTTTGGTCTTTTCGATTATAGATTATCAGTAATTTTGGTTCCCTTCGGGAACGACTCGATTATTTTTAAAATGTCACGCCTTTCCACCCCCATGGGGTGGGGGATTAACTTGGGCTTTAAGGACATCGAAAGTGTTAGTGTTAGCGTTGAACTCAGCGACCTCCAAAACTATGAATTCGACACTTATATCGATCGTTTTGGATTATTTTTAAAATGTCAGCCCTTTGCACCCCCAACCCCTGGGGTGGGGGATGAACTTGAGCTTGTAAAGTATTGAAACTATGACTATTCATCTCAGCGACCCCGAAGAGTATGGAATGAACACTAATATTAGTAGTTTTCAATTACTGATAGAATGTCACCCCATTCCCCGTGTATTTCTTATGGGGACCTTGCACCCCATAGCTCAGCCTAGCGGTGACCTAGACATGATATTGTATTTTTGCTATAATCTACAGACCATATGTAATTGAATGAGTCATTCACCTTGTCCATCCTATGTATGGTTCTTGAGAAATAAAGCGTGCCTTTACTCATTTCTATATATAGATTGGTTTTGACCATTAGTTTAGCCACAAAATAGTTTCCATTTTAGCTTACCAAAAATAAAGTAAGGTGTAATCTTATCCTTCTTAATCTAACCGATTCTATTGTATTTTATGAAGATGTTCTTTAACACATGAACATTCTCTAAATGCGCAACACATTTCTAATTACTTATATTAGATTTATTAGATTAGTAGGAGCAAAGCAACGAGCGAAGAGTGCCAAATACTAATTGTCTCTAAAGGAATTGTGGTAACAGACCTGTAACATTTATGTGTTTCTTCGAGTTGTGGGATGCATTTAAATATATTTTTGGTCTTCAGGCATCTCAGGCTCAAGCCGAGATAGGGTAGGAGAAAAATAGTCGACCAGGCCCTAGTTTGTAGGAACTATCCGTGGATTAGATTAGAGAGTTTGTTTGTAGAAATAAATCGGTACACAAATATACATTTTGCTTTAAAACACTAATAGATCCCACTTTTCTATATTGTCCTTTTGGTCATTTTTAACGTTAAAGAATTCTTTCAACTCTGGCCACGAAGAGAATATTTACTTCAACTTGTACCTCCATGCTTCTGATTACTACTTGTAGTGCTGGGAAAATGTGACGTGTTTTTTATCGTTGTTACCAGGACATATCACAACATCCACGGTTGACATCTAGGTTTCGACGTAGGGCTGTGCTGGAGGGGCCTCGCAAGAGCTCGCGAGTTTACATGACGCTTTTGGTATCTCCTACCAAATCATGGAGAATTGAAGATCCTAGAAGCAAAGTTACGAAAGGGGAAAATGAAACAGAATTTACCCGAGAGTTCAAAAGTAGAATCCGGTGTTTTCACAGATAATCCCACCAAATCTTACAAGCGGAAGATGAGGCCACTTCAGACTAATAGAAAGAATCTTGAACCAAATAAAATAAGATTAAACACGCTATTATTTACTTTGCTGTATAAATATCATTTTACAAAACATTTTGAAGGTTCCATGCATTAGATTTTACGTGAATGATTTCGGTAAAATGAACCGAATCATTACCATTGTGGGCTAGGGGGAATTTAAGATTTTTTGAAGATACATGTATGAATTAGAAGATTGGTTTCACGGTAAATATAACTTTATCCCTTACACGGAATAACCTGGTGATGGAAACTATGAAGGTATCGCAGCATTGTTGGTTTCAACATATAAGGGGGATGAGAAATATTGCGGTCTGGCTCTTTTTCTAATAGGATAACCATCGTCTCTGGGAAGCAGAAGTATTTAATATGTACAAGATTAATGGAATTTGATATGAACTTTATTATTATAAATAATTGAAGATCCCGAGATTTATCGGAAGAACTACAAAGTACTATTCAGAAAATAACAGTTCACTTCACTGTACAGAGTAATAGACTCACAACACTTCAAGAACAACATGAAAATTCGAAGAAAACAGTGTTGCTGTTAGTCGACTGTATACTGAAGAACGTGAACTACCACAAACTAGGTGTATAGTGCAGAGCTGTTATGATGAGACTCTACGATTGGTAAATTTGACTTCTTGGAACATATCAGAGTTCATCTTCTATCCGTCCTGGCCCTTTAGCGCCAGGAACGAAAAATTGACTAATCATGTCGGGTGCCATATGTAACTAAGGTAATTATTACTTTTGTGTAATTATTATGATGCGGTCCAGTGTCTAATTCTAATCCTGTACGACAAAATGACCTGCAGAATATGTGAACGGAATGATGAAAAAATCTTTTTTTTAAAACAGTTGGAAGGAACGAAAACCAAAACTGCTACATAAGCCGTTTATGTTGGAAAATATGATTCTTATGGTCGCAACATGAAGTGCACTATAAAGATTTAAATACACTAACGGAAGATGAAGTCCCAATTTCAAGAAGGCGTAATGCTAAGGGAAGTGACCTTCTCCAGGTCAATTTCACGTGTCATTTTGTTGCGTTATGCCAAAATTGACTTCGTCATTGGGTATCTTGGAACATTCCAGCACAGATTCATATATCACACGATCCACTAACTATTAAAATTTTTGAAGCATAGTCAAGATGGCTGCTTTCAAAATGGCGGTCATTGTCTGGGGCGAATCCTACTCAATACTGCCCATTAAAAAATCATTTCATTGAGGTTCCATTTATTGATAGAACCGTTAAAACTCAAACTATTAATTCAACTCTAAGGCGACAGATAGACGGGGCCAAATTTGATTTCACGCTTATTAGTCCTAGCCAGGTGGCAAAGGCTATTCTGAAAAACAAGTCGAATGCTGAAGGCGCTGATCAAATTTCAGCTCAATACCTCATATTCTGGCCTTTATAACTGACATTTTTAATATCTCAATCACTTGTGGATATTTTCCATCAATTTGGAAGCTAGCTATGGTACGCCCCCTTCCTAAAACTAGCAGTGTGACTAGTGCATCCGACTTCCGTCCTATTAGTATCCTTCCCGCTTTATCGAAAGCATTGGAATATATTGTTAAAGATCAGATCCACAATTATCTTACAGACAATAAAATATTAGAACTTCTTCAGTCAGGTTTTAGACCTAATCACAGCACCAATACTACACTGGTACACGTAACCGAAGATTTTCGTTGAGTCATAGACCCTAGACAAGCTACAATCGTAGTACTGTTGGATTATAGCAAAGATTTTCAGTCCGTCGATTACGATATCCTGATGGCTAAACTGAAAGCTTTCTTTAACTTTTCTTATTCAGCCGTATCGTGGATTCGCTCCTACCTGGTTAATCGTGAACTGTTCGTTATGCCTCATAATAAATCCTCCTCTGTAACCTCAATCTTATGCGGTGTTTCTGAAGGCAGTATTTTAGGTCCTCTTCTGTTTGCACTCTACATCAGTGACATATCTGATGCTTTAACGCACTGCCGTTATCATCTCTATGCCGATGACCTTCAAATTTCTCTCTCAACCTCGCCATCGGAGTTGCATCAAGCAATAAATAAAGTGAATCAAGATTTAGAAAGTTTAGGGAGATGATCACTATGTCATGGCATGAGCATCAACCCAAGAAAATCACAAGCTATGCTCTTAGCTTCAAGGCATATTCTTGGCAGTATTGACTGTGAAACGTTACCCCCTCCCTTAATATAACACCCCAATATTGTTCCAGCGCACAGTCAAAGATCTTGGTTTAATACTGGATCATATCCTAATTGGTAAGATCATGTTAACCATATTAGTAGCTGAGTCTTTGCATGTTTGTGCTCATTACGTCGCGTAAAAACATTCTTGCCTATGCCGGTACGATTGTCTCTAGCTAAGATGTTGGTACTGTCACATCTTGATTACGGGGATGTTGTTTACTCTGATCTTATGAATGAGCTAGCCAGACGACTGCAACATGTCAGAAATACTTGTGTTCGTTTTATCTTTGACCTAAGATACTTTGATCATCTTTCGCCTTACTTTAATAAATTATGATGGCTCCGCTTATATGTACGTCGTAAATCCAACAAGCTTATGCTCCTATACAAAGTGCTCTAAAACAAGGATCCTGTATCTCTTTTCTCATCCTTCCAGCAATTATGCGATTTCCATAAATTTGACACGAGATCTCGCAAGTCTACTTAATTTTTTATTTTCAATTCCACGCATAAATCAAACTTTTTTGCTAAATCTTTCACAGTCTCCTCTTGTAATCTTTGGAACAGCCTTCCTCACTCGATAAGGAACCTGGATTCACTTGCAATGTACCGGAAAAGTGTTGATAAACTGTTGCTAATTAGATGTCTCACCAGGCAATGAATCGATCATGGTTCTTTGCTTCAGCTTTTATATACATCATTAGAACTTCGTCTACTTTTTCTTTCTTATTATTTTTATTACAATGATATTCTAAAGTAGGGAACTGTGATATATATATATA
>JAGDQP010014252.1:0-33017 GCA_022664845.1 Lepisma saccharinum | reverse complement strand
AATAATAAATCACAGCCATATTCAATCCACTAGTGGATGAGGCCTCTCCCCGAAGGGAGGAGTTGGTCTACTGCTCCCACGCTGACCAGACGGGTTGGGAGAGGAGAGCCGAAGCTCTCACTGTGATCGCCACTGTCTTTTATTCACAGCAGCTCCCCAATTGTCCTCACGATGCTGGGTCAACACCGAAATATTTGAGCCCCCATCGGGAATCGAACCCGGGACCGCTCGCATTGAAGTCGAGCGCGCTACCGACTAGGCTACGCAGGAGCTCATATATATATATATATGTGTGTGTGTGTGTGTGTGTGTGTGTGTGTGTGTGTGTGTGTATTGATATGTGTTTATACTGGTGAACTCGTTATATCTATCTATGTACACTTTCTGTGTAACCAGCGTCCTAACTCTCCCAGCCCTTGTTTATTCTCCTCCAATATACATTTCAAAGGATATTGGCGAAAGCAGACGAAAGAGAATTAACAAGAAGGAAATGGAACTGGTTAAGACATTGTACACGTATAAATTGGATATTGCAGGACGCAATTGAAATTAGTACTGAAGGGTAAAATAAGCGAGAATAGGAAGAAGCTGTTACAACTAATTAAAAATATAGAAAGGTAACCGTCCTAACGCGCTAAGAAGAGAAGTTCTGCAGCAATCGCAGGATACATTTATTATTAAAGGCCAGACGTGGACGACGGAACAAGAAAATATGATTCAATGTGGTCACGGGTTCGATTCTTGCTAGGGCCTATTGAAAGGAGTGGTTCGGAGTCCACTTTCTCAAAAACTGTAGGTCCCGTCTTTAGAAGCTCACCCAGCTCGTTTAGGACGTTAACAGAAATTCAGTCAAGAAAATACGACAATCAATGTTTGATTTGTTATAAATTATGAAAGTGGATCTTAAAACTAGTGGTTGCTTAGTTTTCACCTACTACCTGTCAGGGTAGAAGTACAAAGACTTCTTTTAAACCTGGAACTTGTTAAGCTCTTTAGTTTAATCTGATTCCTCGGCTAGCTTGTTGTATAATTAAGGACCATTTACATATTTCAACAATATCTTTACTCAATAGAGATTTGTACTTAATTATAGCAAATCACTATTTTGTTATCTTCAAAGATTATTTATTCTGAAAATTCGTTTAAATCAGTTTAATGTTCGTCAATATAAGAAGATTTTAACAAGTATTCCATTTCTTAACTTGTCTTTCATTTACTTTCGTATACGTATTTTGTAGTCTAGCGCGGAAATGGCTAATTATGTCCATCCATTGTGCGTTCGTTTTAATAATTGATGTTTTATTATGATATTTAAAATATAATATAGTTTTACAGTCTAACAGTCTTAATAATAGATCTTTTAGATCAGTTATTTATTGGTTGTTATGGTTTCTGTCCGCCATAGCTGTCAGTCACTCTTAGCTATCTTGTCACTGTCGCATTTGATGATGTTATCACAGTTAATTTTGAATTTTCATGATGTAAAACTATTATATAAATCACTGCAACACTTAATAACACTACTCAGTAAATTTTCTTGAAGGAGAGGCCGAAAAAACTTTGGAATGTTGTAAAAAATACACAAGAGATTTCAGCAGCTTTCTTCTAGTAAGCCGCCATCTTGCCAACCTTTACATTTACATTTTCTGCTGGTTAAAAAGTTAGGAATAAAGGGAACCTTAGGCTGTTTTGTTTGAGAGGGGAATGAAGCCAAGAGACGGAAGGGACGAGGCATTTCGGCCATATTAACTGGCCCCATATTTAGAGACCCTCTTCTCCGAGTATTGCCTCTCTGAGGTGCACTCATCCTCCTATGGAAAAAGGCAATCCTCACAGTACAATTGGTGTAAGCTTTGTTCCCTTGGCTTCGTCCTACGTTTTCGAAATTGATATTATGATGTAGTACTTTCAAACGAAACTTGATAAGAATCCTAATAATTGAACATTGCAAAGAACAATACTACATTTGATATTACAAATAGATCTGACTTGTTACGAAGCAAATTTATCTTGCGGTTAAGATCTAACCTTGGTTTTGTGTTACAGATTTCTTAGTACAGATCCAAGACTATCTTCAAAATCTGCACTTCTGAAATACTAGGCATGAGATACTCTGATATTTCATTATGGCTCATAGACTACAGGATCACTACAGTAATAAAACGATAATAATTCTGTGTAGAATGCTCACACTTTATATGTACTGACAATCTTCATAGATTAATTAATTGTATGAAATTGCTTTAAATATCTCAATGAAGGATGAATTCCTTAAATTCAAACGTTTTAACCATGGAGTTAGGAATATAAATAGAGGGAGCCTCAGGCTGTTTTATGGGCGAGGGGAGTGAAGCCAAGAGACAGAAGGGACGAGGGCCATCCACCACATTGACTGTCCCCATATTTAGAGAACCTCTTTTCCGAGTATTGCCTTCTCATTCTGATGCGAAGAGAAAGTTAGGACTGATTTTCATACAAGCTTGCTTTGCTTGTGATTAGAGTGAGTTGCCAATTGAAACGTATTTTATTACGTGTTCTACGTGTTTCAATTACTCGCTCAAATCGCAAACAACGCAAGCTTGTATGAAAATCAACCCTTACTAATGAGAAGTACCCATATCAGATGAAGCTTCCAAAATAGCTATCGTTGTCGTTGACCACTGAGCTACGGTGGGTCAGTAAATAATAGCTGGTTGTCGGTGGACGAAATCCTTCCATCCTCCAGTTACAATACGAACTACTTGTTCAAATCCTGATCAGGACACTTGAGGTTTTTCTCGCAGTGTTCCCATACATGGTTCTCTGAGGTGCACTCAGCCTCCTATCGAAAAAGGCAATCCTCACAGTACTCGGTATAGATGGACTCTAATGGGGCCATACAAAATGGCTGCTGCTGACCGTAATTTGGCTTCATGTGACGTCATGTATGTTCTCTATATTTTCTTCCTAACTCTATGCTATTAACAATGTAAATAATTACATTCATTCCATTTTTATCAACTTCTATTGTATATTTCATAGAGTTAAGAAGAAAATAGAGAAACCATATTAGGAGAAAATGAAGTCACATGAAGCCAAATTAAGGTTCATCGGCAGCCATCTTGTGTGGCCCCATTAGAGTCCCTCTGTACCGAGTACTGTGAGGATTGCCTTTTTCGATAGGAGGATGAGTGCACCTCAGAGAAACAATACTCGGAAAAGAGGGTCTCTAAATATGGTGCCAGCTAATATGGCCGAAATGCCTCGTCCCTTCCGTCTTTTGGCTTCAATCCCCTCTCCAACAAAACAGCCTAAGGTTCCCTCTATTTATATTCCTAACTCTATGGTATATTTTGTTCCTTTTGTTTTTTTTATTTCTGCTCTCGCTGGATTTGTTTCATGGCCTTCAAACGTTAAATTCTACTGACAATCGTTCTCGTTCTTAAAATTTTTCATTGTTTGTGAATTCATTTGCACTTACGAACCAAATATAAGAAAATATAAAATGCAAACACAAAATTTACGTTAGAAGAATAATAATTAAACGATCAAGGACATACGCTGAATATAACTTAGACACACACGTATTCACACACTGCTTATGTGTGTTTAATATGTCAATCATACATTCAGTAATTTCTTTCAAAAAGCCTTATTACAAAAGTCCTTCATGAAAAGTTTGGTATGGTGTGGAAGTTCTGTTTTTTTTTTTTTTTTTTTTCTGTTGACTTATCACAGGCACTGTGGTAGCTTTGCTTTATCCAAAGAGATGAATACTTGCTGGCAATGAAAGATTCAAACGGGGGGGCCGTTTATACCAATAAACAAGGCAAGATACTGTTTTGAGTTGAAGTCGATTACGAAGGGGGGGTTATATTCATTTGATTAAAACCCCTTTCGCATTCGGCAGTTGAAATGGGCACTGTATTAATAATGGGACGTAGCTGGGTTAACAAATCATCCTGCAAACAATAACCCAGTAGTACTCAGGCTACATTTTTCATACATTATACACATTTTCAACATTTTACACTGTTCGCGGAAATTGGGTTAGGTTAGATTATTTTCTTTTCGTTCCATACGATGCAGAATCACACTTTCAATACTGGGCTTATCTGCGGCGAAACGCTCGTCTGTTCTCCGTGTCGGTTTTCCGAGAATTAAAAAACGTGCTCCGACATAGTATTTCCGCCAGTAGGAATAACCAATGACCTCTATCTAAAAGCGATACTGGACTGACTGCTGCCATTAAAAATTTCATCAATATATGAAGCCAGGGAGCGGAGAGGACACTTAATCTCGTTTGTCCACTTCCAGCCTAAACCAATATTGACAGAACTGAAACTTTGGTTCACATTGGATTAGACTGGAAAAACGAGTTTTAATATTTACTCTGGCGTCTAATATTTGCTCTTTCGACACTAGCAGCCGTATTCAGAAATCTTTTTTCTTTCAAGTGATTAGCGCTGTACTAACGAGTAATTAACAATCTTTTAATATTGGTAGTCACTCGTTAGTACAGCGCTAGTTACCCCGCAAAAGATGTTTCTCAATACGGCTGTAAGTAGGAACTCCAGTATACATAGAGCTCGATGAGAATAACGTACTGCTTTGGGCTAACCATTGAACTCTACGTAACGATACTGGAGTGACTGTTTAGTGTCGAAAGATAGACAGATTAAATATTTAAACTAGTTTGTCCACTTCCAGTCTAATCCAGTGTGGACCAAAGTTTCATTTCTAACCCAGTTTTATATGCGTCTTATTGTTGTGCGGCCCGATTTTTTTTTAAACTCTTAATTCCTGAGTTTTTCATAAGACACTATACCGTAATCGGTAAATAATAGAAAATACTGCAAATAATATTTTTTTGCAAGAATTATGACTAATTAAAAAACGGGCTGTACAGTAGGGTGGGCCGATTTTTCCCCAGATATTGGGGCACGAGTTGTCATCAAAAGTTATGCATTGGTACCAAATAAAGCCATGCCAAATATGGCCGTCCTAAAACAATATTTACCCGGGCCCCTGGACCCCTAAAGGGCCCAATTGTTTTTTTGCAAAACAAAGAATAAAAATATTATACCAGTTTCCACATTTTTTGTTCGAGTAGTTATGAAAAGTTGTGCATTGGTACAAAATTTAGCTATGTTAAATGTGGTCCTTCTTGGCGGTCAAGCGTTTTTGAACGTTTTCAAACTAAAATTTTCGCGAGCTCAGGGGCCCGGCTAGATATTTTTTAATCCGATTGTTGTTTCGGCGAACAAACATAACACAACATTCTGCAACTTTTGCACGCTACTCAAACTCAAATTAAAAAAAAAAAATCGTCCCTTTTCAAAATTATTCAGGGGCCCGGTTAAATAGTTTTAGGACGGCCATATTTGACATGATTTTATTTGGTACCAATGCAAAACTTTTGATAACAACTTGAACCCCAATATTTGAAAAAAAAAATCGGCCCACTCTACTGCATAATGTACAGTGATATCAAGCGTAAAAAACCGAGATCCGAAAATCTGGTCCATGTTGGCTTAGACTGGAAGTGGACAAGCGAGATTACGTGTCCTCTCTGCTCTTTGGCTTCATATATTGATTAAATTTCCAATGGCAGCAATCAGTCCAGTATCGCTTTTAGATAGAGGTCATTGGTGACAACTATACGTTAAGCATTTTGTATGAGTCTTCGTTAAAAGTACATTCCCAAGTTATTGTATTACTTTGAGACACATATAAGCATTTGTGTTCTTGCAACTGGTACTCTGAGAGTAAAAACAAAGCAAGGTTTTGAGAAAAATAATTGTCCATGATCAGAAACACAATGATTAAAAGACGTAGATTACTGCGTTAAGAACAGGTTTTTCTTCTTTTCTGTTTTATTTGTGCAGAAGTCAGCTGTGCTTCCTGAATAATTAATACCCCCTTAGCCATAATAAAGAACGAAGAGAAATACTAGTCTGAATAAATAAAAGCTTACTCAAGGTGTTTTACGTTAAATAATACACACACACGCCTTCTCCGGTTAAGTTAATATTTGTGCTAACCTATCTCAAATATATAGACTATTTCTTTTAATTGTAAACTTTACTTTTGCATGACCTTTTTGTCCTTTGGTTGCCTATTTATAAGTCGATTTATTTCTATTAATATACATGGTGTTGCAACATATAACTTGGGTACGTTCACACTAGGCAGTACCAAATTGCATGAGTAAAGGCTGCTTTAGACGATACAATTTCTCGTACGATGAATCTTAGCGAAAGCAGTGTGCCAGCATAAAAAGAAAAAAGTAATGGATTTATTCCATAGCATCTTGCCCAATTGTAGCATTCTTGCTTTCATACTCTGGCACTACTGCTAATCGTAAGATTCATCGTAGCATAAATGCTGTCGTCTAAAGCGGTCTTTACTTAGATCTCAGGCTTACCTAGTGTTGCAAAAGAGCTCGTTTTTTTGGGGGTGGTGGTGGTGAAGTTTTTAGGTTTTTAGTTGTTTTTGTTTCTCACACAACAAGCATTAATGCTTTACGTTGCAGACAATCAATGTAATCAGCAGGATTGGATCTAAGCTTTCACACATTCATCCCAATTTACTATTGCTTTGTTTACCTGCAGCCTTACGAGGCAAATGATGGGTTTATTTATGCATTTCCTGCCACATTGCTATACTTCCTATATCTTCACCCTGACAAACGTAAAGAATTAACTAAGGGCATATGGACTAAAGTTATTTGGTGTAGTTTGCCATAAAATACTAATAAATCTTCAAGGAACTGAAGAAATATCTTGAACTATAGGAAGAATATAACTTGGAAGACACCTTTACTGTAAACTGAAAAACTATTAATTCGTACCGAAATATGCTCTCATCCCGTATATACAATACGTTAATTTCTAATTACGATATTATTCAAGAAAGATATATATTTTTGATCATAATTATCGTCCGCCAGAGCGTTTGCTGAGATATCGTCATTACATTCTTTTAGTGAATTAAATTTATACCGTGCAAGCTGCCCGAACCTGTATACCTTCCAATGCAGAGTACAATCCTCAGCATTGACCAAATGACAACGGACGGTGGGTACAGAAGTGGAAAAAAGAGTACGCAGAACTAATGGTAGCACGTGGAGAACTATATCGAATAATACTCAACTCTCGCTTTGAGTTTTAGCCGAGGGATGTCATTGTTAGGATCCATGGCGGGTCTAGGCGTTGTTAGAGCTCGCCCCGGTGCATTTTCCGATTTTTGAAAATAGTAGAAAGAGGACACAATTTTGAGAAGTAGGCGCGATGGTGGTGATGGATCTCCGTTATGACGTAATTTTTTTTACATTATTTATTTTCAGCAGAGGAATTTGAGAGCCCGCAAATTATGACGTCATAGGCTAGGCTCTCAAATATCTCAGCCATACAAGAATTCTCTAAAACACTAGCACGTCATATTATGGAGTTTCCTGACCACCTACTTTTGATAATTTTGATACTGTCTTTCGCCTTTCAATAATTTTCGAAAAACGGAAAATGCGTGCTCGAGCACTGGCAAGGAGCGGTAAAATGATAGTTCCGTATTTCAATTTCAATCCACCACGTCTTTGCAAACATTCCAGCTTCTCCAAGTTCGATGATAATAGGAAGAACACGATAATATTACTACATTGTTGTAATTTTTACGTGTATATTATAAATGGTTGTATTTTTCTACTGATGTACTGAATGCACTATCATGGTCAGGAATAAATAAATAACCATTTGTACAATTTCTTTTACAAATACATTCGGACGTTCTCTGTACTGTAGAAGACTGTACTCTAACCGGTATATCATTCTGATCATTCCGAATGTATTCGTAAAAGAAATTGTACAAATGGTTATTTATTTATTCCTGACCACGATAGTTCATCAAGCATACAACCATTTACTATACACGTAAAAAAAGTACAACACCGTAGTATTCGTGCAAAAGCATGCACAGCACAGACTTTTCCAACACACAAAAAAGGATTAAATCAACACAGCACACGGTGTTAATCAGGTGGCCTGACCTTGAACTTTAACACAGAGGGTGTGTTGAAATAACACCAAAGTGCTACACCTACATGACCTTAACCTTGAATAGTGACACAGTAAAGCTTTAATAATAACAAGAAAATGATGTTCAAATAACACAGACGCTCTGTTACTATTCTGTAACATTAACACAAAATTATCAACACCCTATACACTGTGTTACTTTGTTCGTGTTAAGCTAACACCACTAAAAGTAACACAGCGCACTTTTCCCCACACTACCGGCCCTGACATCGTGGATGAGTGGCTAGCGTCACGAACTACTAACGACGAGTGTGGAAAGTTCCAGCTTCGAATCCCACTGCAGATGCAAGAAAAAAGTTACAAACTCACTGCTCTCTTTTGGTCAAATGCAAAACTTGGTTTTGAACCTTTGAACAGGTGGGCAAATACAACGTTACAAAAAGAAACGTTGCTCATCGTCTACTTCTTGCCGTTGAAGAGTTCATTGATTCTAAAAGTGGAAAAACGCATTGAACAGGCGGACATTTAGGTACATATATAACGTTAAAATTACGTCACAGGGTTAACCAGAGGCGGCGATTATTACTCTGAAGCGGCGGGCAAGTTAGCCTTTGAATATTTTTATCAATTCAAAGTGTGCTTAATAAACATTATAGTCGTGTTTTCAAAAATGGGGTTGCATAAATCACAGGATATTCTTGTACACAGTTTATGATAAATAAGGTCCAGATAATTATTTAATTAAATATTTCTCTAAATTAATTAAGTGTATTCACATGTGTATTTATGGGAGAACCAAGTGATTGTGATCACTTATAGGCCTGTATGTTTTACACATTTTTACCTATTTTATACTTAAATACATAATTTAATTAATTTCCCCCTATATGCATATTCTACTAATTATTTAACTATTCAATTATTTTTGCGTAAGTGTTTTAATTTTATAGTAATACTGACTGAATGTAAAGATTTTCATAATTTGTTGTATTTTTTACTTTTATACTTCAGCATATATTTTACAAATTTGTATGTAATTGTAATTTATAAATAAATTCTTGCCAAACGTTTTTAAGGCTGTAATTGTTTATTGAAATTAAAATCTGTGGCGATAACATCGTGTGATGCAGAAAGAAGTTTCTCGCTTGGTTTTAAAACTGGTCTAACTGACAATCGACATTCCTTTTTATTCATTATTGTACACTGTAATGCAAGGAAGAGGTAGAGTAGAAAGTATAGAGTGCTTGCCTTTAATCTGGAGGGCCCGGGTTCATTTGATGGCGCCGACCATCCTGACTGAGGTTTCTCACTGGTTTCCCTCAGTCACACCAGGGGAAAATCCTTCCGCTAGTTATGGTTATTAATATCCAGTGTAAAATGGCCAACAGTAGACTGCATCTGGAAATTGTCAAATAAATAAATAAAATTATATGGTTGGATGTAGTAGTAACAGTTAATTTTTATTTCAATGTTTGATCCAAATTATATGTATACACTATTAAAGCATTGCAATATGTTCCAAAACTATCAAATTTTAGGTATTCTAAATTTTTCTCACCTAGGAGCATATTGATACAGGGTCTGCAGGGTAAGAAAAATGTAGTTTGCGGTATTGATGAACTAACTTTCCATGTTCGCCAATACAAGTTTAGCTGAGGAAATTAAATTTCCAAATTGTTGCGATTTACTTTCCTGCCTATGTACTGCTTCTACGAGGTGTTGCTGTGGAAGATATCTTTAAGTCTTCATTTTAGTCAGTGCAACATTAAAATTTCAACCTTTCCATGTGATAAACTTTCGTTAAATTTATCGATTTTTGATAATTTGTCAAATTTCAGTAACTTCGATATGTCTTCTATACGCTGTAAGAATGTCAATTTAGTGCAAGGTATGTTTTCTAAGATGCAAAGCTAAACTAATGGCGGCAGGCATGGGTTAGCTCTTGCTTTCTCGTCATTGTACCGTTGAGTGACCAGGGACTGGAAATCATTTTTTCCCTTGTATCCGTTTTTAAAACATCTCATTCACGTTTAGAATATTTAGTTTGATTACAATGTTTACTTTCACTGCTTTAATTTTAGTTCATTATGCTCACTAACGATATGCCAGGAGTGTGATCGCTGTTGCACTTCGTGGTCGATGGGTCTTGCGTATCCTCGTTTCGACTGAAAGTTTCAACCTAATATTTTAACAAACGCTATGTCAGCTTTCCTACCTAACAAAAATGGTTGAATTCAAGGGTCAAAGTTTAATAGACGTCCGCGAGTATGATCTCATAATAAGAACAGAATAGTTTGATTTTCTTTTGTAACTCAAGTCCATATATTTCGATCCACGTTTGTACTTAAAAATTACAGTCTCGCTGAAGTATTATGAGCATCAATTGTGAAGCTAATTTGAAAAGTGCTTTAAATGGAGTATAACCCTATCATTAATTTGTGACTTAATGTTTCGAATCAAAATGTAGCTTGTTTGAGTTTTTGTTTAAAAATGTATAGTTAATGCTTTGAAATGAGTGAACAGAAATTATATTATAAACATTCGAAACGACATTTTTTGTTTGAAAAGTTTGTAGCTGAGCTTGTATTCAACGCGTTACTTTAAAATGAGTCCGTACTATCAAAAAAACATATGAAAATGTTGCAATTTCAATAGCAAATACTTGCAATTGGACTAACATAAGAAAATTTCAAACTTTTTTTTTCCTTCGAAATTTGTATTGATTTTTGCCGGACGACTTTCTTTCTGTGTATCTAAATAGCTGAATAGTGACTTATGTGTTCGTATCGTCTTTTCATCACTCTATATGTAACTAATTATTGTATACATAAACCATTATTATTATTTTAGGAGAAAGTCCATCTTTGTATTCTGTAATGTTGTAATTTTTTCTCCAGTACATAAACTGTACTTAGTAAGTAAAAACAAATATATTGTGAAGATCACCACCAAAAAATACTATAACATTACTTAAATAAATATATGAAAGAAGCAAAGAAACAAGGAAATAAGAACAGGAAGTCAAATTTAGAATAATAAAAACGAACTTCAATAACAATAGTCAGCAACAATCAACAAGTCAACTTAATTGCAAGCTTAACTAAAGCTTGACAGCTTTAATTGTTGAGCAGTCATCATCAATAGAATAGAATGGAATGGAATAAAGTGTACGCATTGTTTGGCACATTTTACGCTGCATTTTTTTATTAAACGCAATTGTGTTCTTTATGGAAATAAATATTTCAACAAAAGGTATTCTTTCAGCTTTCATTTAAACGCATAATATTTGCAATATTAAATTGAAATTTAGAAATTTAGTACGTTGAATGAGGTAATAAATTTGCAAGAACTTTCATTTTCTTTAGTGCAAGGTTTAGTGCTTTATGAAGGTTTGAGATTTTACATTTTTCTTGAAATTTCAAGCTAACACCAGTTTATGATTTTCAAAAATATGTTTTTTTTTATCGTCTTTATTTGGACCTAACCGTATCGTGTTCGAAATGTTTTGCTTTCGTCTAAATTACAGTAAACCCTAAACGTCGTGAGACAAATCGTAGTCCTTCACCAGAAATGTGTTGTTATAGGTTTAGTAGTTGGTTTATGCATTTATTCGCTTGTTCGTTGCTCCGTGGTGGTGATACTTAGAGCTCCGTTCAGCATGTCTTTACTCATAGGGGTCGATACGGGATAGTTATCGACGTTGAGGTATTTCGTTTTACCAGAGTGTGTGGTGTGTGCAGTGTGCACTCAGGTAGGTCCCGCACGTACATATGTAGGGTGTTCGTATGGCTTTTCTTTCTGGTGAAGAATGGTGAATGTAAACGACAGGAAGCTCAGACTCTAGGCTTTACTGTAGTTCGTGTCCGCCTTTTTCCGGTATGTGTGTTCCGTCTGCGTTTCGGTCCTCTTGTGCGGGTTCTGCAGTCGTAATGTGTTGGTTTGTTTCTTTAGCAGCTTTATGCTAGTCTAGAGTTTGGGGTAAGCTCAAGTTTACTTACTCCACCTCGGGTTCGTTTTTTTTTTTTTGTGTGTGTGTGTGTGTGTTTTGCTGCTCGACGGAGTTTCTTTCAAGTGGGTTGCTCCGATGTTCTTGTCTGGTGGGTTGACTTGTGAGCTTCATACCCTCCTCTTCTTTGTTTTCTCACCTTTTGGGCTTTCGTTCAGTGTTTCTCTCTTTCTCCTCGTGAGTTCGACCGGAGTTTGCGTTTTGTGCCTTTGTATTGCATGCTCACTTGTTTTTGCGCTGGCACTTTTTCATCTTCATCTCTCCGATGAGAGATTTTGTCCACTGCTATCCTGTGTGGTACAGTGAGTGCTGATTTTCTTCTTGAGTAGGTAAGCAGTGGGAAATGACCATGGCTGGTGAATCTGTTTAGCTGTGTTCAGGTTCAGGTTTTGACTATTCAGGTTCCGGTCCATGTGTCATGTTCTGTCAACTCCTTACGAGTTCTCCCTCTGCCTTACTTTGTCCTGCGATTTAGATTTGTGTTGTTTTACCCTTCTTTAGGAGAAACCTCCGTCCTGCTTTGTTTAAGCTGTTGGCTGTTGTGTTGTTTCTGTCCAGCGCATGCCCTAGTTTGAGAGATTTCAACGTCACAGCCAATTTTCTGTGTATATAGAATGTTCCTCTCACCTAGACACTCTCGCAGCCCCTCATTGCTGGTAGTGAGGCCCAGACACTCCACTAGACGCGGAAATTTTACGATAGCGAATTTTAGGATAGCACTGCATGATAGCAGCCCAGATAGATTCCTCAACTAAAATCTTCGCATGTAGTAGAGTGCCTGGGCCTCGTAACCAGCACAGCAATGAGAAGCTAGGATAGTGTCTAGGAGAGAGGAACCGGGGTAGTGTAATGGATAGCATACTTAACCGGGAACTCGGCTGGGAGATTCTGGTTCGATTCCTGGTAACGGCAGCGGTCATTTCTTCTGTGTTGATTTCAACATTTAGCATACACAAGGTTATTTGTGAAAAAGGTAACAAGAAGCTACCTGTTTGTTGTTGTTTTCGTGTCTGGATTTCAATTGTCAAGTTTGAGCTCACATTTTGCAACAACTCTGTCTACTTTATAGTAAGTATATACTGCAAGGCATTGCCACAACAGTAGTGAAAATCTCTGAACAAATTAAGGAAGAATTTACTAAATATTATTTTAATTGTCTTTTGCTAAAAAAAATTTGCTTAAAGGTAAACAGCTTTCTTCTTTCCAAGAGCTTTTATGTTGTTTTGTCTGAAGGCGAAGCTTCCTTGTCGATTATTCACGCCTCAGGACATTAAAAAAAAAAATAACCTCAAGGTTGTTTCTAGCAACCACAAAGCACCTGAATTCTAAAGTGGAATGAGAGCTTACTTAGGCAGAGACAATGAAAAGTAAGTTTTCCTCTTATTTACAAACGAATAAATGTAAAAGCTTTATAAGCAATTCCTGAAGAATGCTGATACACTTATCGATGTCGTCACACAAAGTTGACAATGCATTTTTCTGCTCACTGAACCGAGGGGAAAATATGCGAATTGATTAAAATTAATACAGCTTTATACAGCTCGTTGACAAACTTTTTCTTTCTTTCAGAGCACACAAAGTTAACTCACGCAACGATAGATTCATTTATCACTGAAAGAGATACCTACGGTGGGCTGGGGCCTGGAATACATTTGATGTAAGTAGGTGAAAAATGGAGCACAACAGATGCTACTTTTTATTTAAAGTTCTTGAAGGAACATTGTCGAAGATCCCTTCTCATATTGTCCTGCCAACGGCGTCTCTTTTTCCCAACGGTCTCTTTCCCTCCGACTTTCCAACCACGGAATATGTAATCTTTGTTTTCCCTCCATTCGATACAGGATAGAATCCTATGGCTAACATTTGTTACTGCGGCTATGAACTTGCGAGTTTCGTAAGCCATATAGTAAGTAAATACGTAAGGACATTTTGGTAACTACTGACATATCGGCCAGTCACGATTGTATGAGTGGAATGCTGATTTGAAAGTTATATCTTTGTTTTCAGTTTTTATTTTACTTTAAATTTTGAAAATTATACTTATGGATTGTACCGTCTAATCAAACTAATAAAATGTGAAGAAATTAGGAATTCATTAGCAATATGTGACAAGTTTCTCGAACCAAGCGAACACAGCTCAGCTGATAGAACGTTCGTTTCGTATTCTGGTGGTTCTGGGAATACCAGCGGCCGTCCATCCAGAGGTTTACCTCCTTCACACGAGCCAAATGTCGAAATGGCACTTTTAGGCTCTGGCCGACAACTTCCCGCATCATTTCCAATTATTCTATCCGACCTGAGCCGTAGATGCCTAAAGGCCATTAATAAATTCTATCAAAACAAGTTTCTCGATTAAATTCAATCAAACTATTAGCATAAAACATTGTCTTGTGGTTGGCCACTGAAGCCTTTGTAATAATAAATGTGAAAAAAAAAAATTGCTAACTAATGGACATGCTAATCATGGTTAAATATTGCTTTTAAAAAAAAACTAGTGGCCATCAATGTCCTCTATCTAAAAGCGATACTGCACTGACTGCAGCCATGGAAAATTTCATGAATAAATGAAGCCAGGGAGCAGAGAGGACAGTTAATTTCGTTTCTCCACTTCCAGTCTAAACCAATATGGACCAAATTTTCGGTTCTAATTCAGTTTTTTACGCTTGATATCGCTGTGTGGCCGTTTTTTTATTTATGTCTTAATTCTTGCAAAAAAACGTAAATATTATTCGTAATGTGTTCTATTATATGTAGTGTACGGTATACTATTATATGAATAACTCAGAAATTAAGACTTAAATAAAAAGAACGGGCCACACAGCGATAAGAAGCGTATAAAACTGAGTTAGAACTGAAAATTTGGTTCACATTAAATTAGACTGGAAGTAGACAAACGAGTTAAAATATTTGCTCTGGCATCTTTCAACACTACACCGTCACTCCAGTATCGTTACGTATAGAGCTCGATGGTGGCTATCATACGACCACAAGACATTTTCATCCACGAGTAATCTACAAGGCATAGATAAAATAACTATAGATAGTGAATTGTGAATCTCCTTACTACATTAATGCCACCTCGTGTCGGTTCTGCTGACTTAGTAATGACGTGATGCTAAGGCTTTTCTTGTAGGCGCTCACCGTGTGTTTTGCTTGCGATTTCTATGAGTACCTAATAGAAACTCGTGTTACATGTAGAACACATACTTAAACACGTGTTTCGATCAGTAAAGTAAAAATATATTTAGTGTGAAAAATGTAGTTAGTTGGAAGTTATCTTCTAACGATAAAATAGCTGTGTACTGTACCAGAATAAGTACAAGAGATGCTAGAAAATTTCCCCCTACAGGGAATTTCCCTCTACAAATTACAACATAAGTCCGTACAAATCTTTAAATCTTACAGGATCTGACAATTAAATGTTGAGACTGAAACTGGTGCACAAGAAAGAACAGCATTAATGACAAACTAGGTTAAGTTTTAAAAATAATGTCAGAGTAGCTTTCATCTATGACTATACTCCATTTGTGTCTCAGACATGTTCATGAAATCACTTCTGCTAAGGCTTTCAGCTAATTGGCCACTGAATCTTGCGGTTTCCTTGATGGTACTTTTGTGGTTTTTCGAAAATGCACGTGAAATTACGTAAGTTATTTCTGCACCAGGCCACAAAGAAAGCAAGTAATTGGTCAAATGTTGTGAAATACAGTAGAAAAATAAAACTACTAGGGTTTCTATGACCATTCTTGTGGCAACAATAATTTTTGTCTACCGCGTTGATTTATCCTTGTTATGACGTTCAGCGTGACCTTCAGAAAAGTAAGCTTGCATGTAGGGAAGGAAGGAAGATGTACGATGACAGATGATATTTTGCCTTTAAAAATAAAATACTTTTATCATCAGATCACAATGGAAGAGGAAGCAGTGTTGCACGTGCAAAGACATTTTGAATCTAAAAATACGATATATAACCCTCGTCACAGGTTTGATTATTGTTTTTAAAATATTAGACTACTATTATAGATTAAAAGAAATTAAGAGATAACTTCAATATAAACATAATTAGTGCGTATTTTTCGCATTGCAAGAAGTGTCGTCAGACGTTTGAGGACAATGAAATAGGTTCATAGTGTGCAAATATTCTGTAGTGTTTGTACTGGTAAGTATATATTTGCTCTAGCTGGCAATATTGTGTAGGATACATATTAGGGTAAGTGACTTACTTATATGTAGGCATCGAGCTCTACGTAATCGTTTTTGATAGGGGTCATTGTATGTAGGGCAGGTGCTCACAAATAGGCTGTTCTGTTTTATATGTATCAGAACAACATGAATGCTTTGCTTTCGAATGGTTAATGGTCATGCAGAAAGAGTTAGGTTAGTTTTGTTAAAACTTGTTTAATCAATGGGGTGAATACAGTGGATATTGTAATAATTCGAACTTTAATTCCATAATTTTCGCCATCGAAACTGCGCAGGTGTGTACCCGTTTCTCCACTTCACTAAGCAAACGGGCACACACCTGCCCAGCCAGCTTGCCTAATTTTTTTTAAACTCAATTTTTCGTGCAAAATTGAAAACACTGTAATTTGTGATATGCGTGTGGCCTCAACTATTTCGCGCACTTTGATTGGTCAATCACTCAAAACCATATCGTGGATTTGGTGAATCATTTCGGAGAAAGTCACTTCCACTGGACGTCCCGAACGATGTTTATCATTTGTGGATGTACGGCCATTTTTAAAGTCATTTACCCAATTGTAAACAAGTCGCAAACACAGGAGCAGCGATTCGCCATGAACTTCATCCAACTCGACTTTAATCTCTTTTGGTGTTAAGTCTTTTAAATAGAAGTGTTTAAGCACAGCACGAAACTCATTTTTCTCCATTTTCTATTTTTAGCGCACCCGTATGAACGTCAGTGAATAAGGGAAGTTATAGCGTTTGTCCTGCCTGTCCCCCCTCCATTAGTTTTTCTAATAAACAAAAGTTTGTTGCCATGGAAATGAAACCAAGTGATGGAAGTAGATGAAACTTTAACAGCAGTCTAGTGAGAGATGACGCTTATACTAAGAGCAATCCTCTTTCAATTATACTTAGAGTAAACCTCTTGGATGACTATTATGTTACATAAAATGTTGACCACAGCAACTATATTTTTGAAGCAGAAGGTCTAAACCTTGATAATGGTGCACGAAGTAGTGAGTTGTGAATAAAACTTCTCACAAAAGAAAATCAAGACTTAAAAACCATCTTGCTTTGCACCTCACACCCCAAAAAGACTTGTGAGTTCAGTGTATCTTCATGTATATCGTTACTATAGCTTCTTCAGACATGTGTTCAATTTTCCTGCATGAATGTAATTCAGCACCAGTAGCGGGATGAAAAGGCTGAATGAAGAGAGTCTCTACAGAAAATCTTGAATGGGGTTTCCTTTCATCGTCGTGAAATTTCCGTTTCCTGCTCCATCACTTCGACAGCTTGCAGGAAGTTGAACAGCGCACGCCAGTCCAGTAGGAGGAAAAGGGAGAGAAAACGCTTGACGTCTATATTAAAATGAAAATCGTTCAGAATTCTCATACGAAGAATTTTATTTTATTTAAGGCCTTTAGGCATCTAAGGCTCAGACCGGGGTAGGGGAGAGGGATTCGGGAAAGTGCCGGCCAAGGCATGCGTTGAAAGTGCCATTTGCCTGGTGTGACTGAGGAAAAACTTCAGTCAGGATGGTCGGTCGCTGGGATCGAATCCACGACCTTCCGAATGCTACGCCAACGCTCTACTACTGAGCTAGGGCGGCTCGGTTCATCCCGACAAGACCATACCGGTTGTTCAATTGAAACTCAGCCTTCTTTGGTCCACTGGTTACGGCCATGGACTTGGACGCAAGCAGGTTTGAAAATTGATTCCTAAAGCCAGCCATCCTGATTAAGAATAGCCAGTGCTTTTCTCACCATCACTAAGTGTTTACTTTTAATAGTACGATATAAGAGAATTGATATATGTTCATTTAAAAAGATATCTTTTGTTAAGAAATCTAATTATCTCGTGCATGGCTTCTTTTGGCCTTGAACTAGAAGCGGTAAAACAATGAAAATATAAAAGAACAATCATAATTACAAATAGAAAAGAGACAGTTACGAGAGTTATTATTCCTTTTACAGCCAATCTTTATTAACCTTCATAATTTTAATGTTTTTTTTTAAAGCAATCTCAATTTGATGTGATGGATGTGCCCTAGTGTGCTTTTTTAAAAGTCTTTAACGTTTGACTGAAAACCATTTTTTTAAATATATATGTAAATCCTTCAGAATCGACTCCGCAGCTTGCTGACTATTACTTCTGATGATAAAAAAATGCCTCCCACGAAGATGTTTCTTCAAATTTGGGGAAAGAAAAAAAAAGTCTCACGGGGCTAGGTCCGGACTAAAGGGAGGATGAGGAACACATTGCACATCGATTTCCGCGAATATTGCGATGCGATTTCCGGTCGTGAATTATCGTCCACCGTGCACAAACACGTCTCGGGTTTATTTTTTCTGTTCCCAGTGTGTGTGTAGCACACACAGAAATGTCTAGTTTGTCTCATAGTGGTGCCGTTTTTACGTTATTCGATTATTTTCTATCATAATGACAGCAGTAGTGCTGATGTTTTCCTCCGCAAGAGCAGTGGTTGGAGCTCGGGGTCGGTTCCACCTTCCTTTCTTATTAATTGTCTCTCCTCTTTAAATATTTTAAACCACTTTCGAGCTGTGCTATAGGCAAGAAGATTCTCCATAAACCTCCTGTAACATTGTATGGGCCTTAGCTGGCGATTTCGTCGCGTGATGCTTCCATTTTTCCTGTAGGCAGTGCTTAGATTGAAAATAAATAAGTACCGGTGCCCATGATACATAGATCTAACCAAAAATTAACTCTATGCGGTTGCTGATGACTATTAGGACAATTCATACCTCGTAGTCTAGTGGTTAGAGTCACGGATTTTGGATCGGTATTAGAACATGCAGAACGTCATCCAAGACAATTTCTTATGAAAACAAATGTAACAACTTGAAAGCGAATCCTGCACGAAGCTACGATATGCATAGTGGAACTAGGAAATTTAAAATGAACGGAAGTGAGGAAGGCCCCAGGACCCTGTCCTGCAATGAGAAAAGTAACGAGGCTGAACCCTTTGGGGCTTGGCTGAATTTGACCACTAACTGTAGGAGTAATTGAACTTCTCTCAGCTTGCACGACTGTCACAGGCACAAATCTGACACGACAATAATGGAAAAAACTTTCATATGTAGATTGCACATTAAGCTAAAAATGTAACATAAATTTACACTTGAGGTTGATAAATTGTGTGGATAAAAAGTGATCAATGTTTATTAATTTTCTAAGAGTCAGTTCTACAATCGTCCGCTAAATTTCTAGTCAGCGCTAAGTTGAGCCCAACTCTCATTTTGCGTACTCTTCTTGGTTAAAATCAGACTTAGTCTCAACTTAGCGCTGATTAGAAGTTTAGAGGTCGATTGTAGAACTGACCCTAAATAATTTTAGTTGGATAATTGCGAACATATTCCAGCGATCAAAAAGTTTAAAGCTATCGCTACTATTCTTATTTCCTCACGGATTTGCTCAGTGGTAGAGCGCCGACGTAGTATTCGGGAGGTCGTGGGTTCGATCCCAGCGGCCGACCATCCTAACAGAGGTTTTTCAGGGGTTTTCCTCAGTTACACCAGGCATATGCCGGGATGGCACCTTCAACATAGGCCCTGACCGACACTTTCCCGAATCCTTTTCTCGGCCTGAGCCTTAGATGCCTAAAGACCATAAATAAAATTCAAAATTCAATTCCTCACGGATTTCTTGTCTCAGATAATCGCTGGTAGCAAATCAGCTTTCTTAAGTGAAGTTATCCTTGTAGGCAGACTTCATGTGTGTAATTTGGGTTGCCCAACACTGAAGGCGTTTAATCGAATGTCCATTTTCCGTTTGTCTGCTTTTTATTAGGGTTCATAGAACGGCGCTTCCGGTATCCGTCGACAACTTTCAACTCAGAAACTAGGATCGTGGTTGAGGTGTCCTTGTAAAGGTCTCGGGGAGACTAGCTTAAACCCGTATAGAGCATATAGAGCATATATATATATATATATATATATATATATATATATATATCTATATTTAAGGGGGTGTGCGAGCTAGAAATAGGAAGCAATTTTTAACTTTGCAACGACTAGGGCTAGGAAGGTGGTTGAGATGTCGTTGGAAAGGTCACAACTAGATGAGTTCAAACCCGTATCATTCATCCGGATCACAAGCGACGGTGCTAGAGATAGAATTTTCAATTCAGGTTTTGATAAGATCTCGATGAGTCAAACCCGTATAGATAATACACAATGCAAGGGTGGTTTCGGATGTGGGAGCAGTTTAATAACGTTGGAACTACTAGGGCTGGAAAGGTGGTGTTAGAAACGTCTAGCGGTAACTTTTCCAACGGAACAATGATCATCCAAATAGGTAGGAGATGTACACAGTACCTGACTGGGCTCCGCCTGACTTGTTCCTATATTTATCTAGATGTCTTAACGGGACAACGACAGGAAAGTCTTTAACAAAACGCCAAACAAGCTTAATCAATAACGATGCATCTATTTAAAAAGTCATGCCCGAAAATCCGTAAACACCAAAATACAAACTCATCCAATCGAAAATCATTTTTTTTTTTCAAAAATTGGTTAAGAATCAAGTCTTACAATCCATTTGAGTTACTATCTAGCGTCCACGACGTGGTCTGCCTTTCACTCCACTTTCCCCAGTACTACCCGCCGTGTCACTGTGCTAACATTTACTGTCTGGTCTCCATACCATAAAACTGCAGCAAACGTCGATGAATTACAATTGGTGCAACATTTCCGCATGAAGGAATTCAATCATACACCTCTGGTTTGTATGCACCTGTATGTATGTATGCCAGACGCCATTTTGACAAGACTGCTCTGCTACTGCTATCTATCGCACGACAACCAAACTAACAGGGAATTAGTAGGAAGGTCGAATACTACAATACCACCAAAATCCGGTTCTCACGTCACCTGCAATGAGAAAAAAATTGGAGGCATTACTTTGGGAGCAACAGTTACAAAATATCATGACAAGAGTGGGCGCTTTTAACAGCACTGTGCTTCCAACTTGTAGACGAGTGAAAAACTGTTCCACGTCATTGGAGTTAGGAAGAACATTCTTCACGTGAACAAATGCTCTTGCTAGCTCGAATGCCGCCAAGCCAACGAAAGACAGAGAACAGTTTGTTTACTTGTCTGCAAGGTGGCAACATAGTGCCTTCAAAAGCGTCCACTCTTGTCATAATACTATATATTTAATATACTTTAAAATTAGCCAATTTCCCCCTGACATGAATTGCCCCGATGAACCCTAATGTAACATTGTACTTTTAACCATAAGTATATGGCGTGGTTAACAGTAGCATACACTGTTAAAAATTTACGACACATTCCTGACGAAAGTCATTGCTTAACAAAACTCAGAAAGGTTTATTTTCCAATAATATTTAAATACAGAATAATAAAAAAAATCAGTTGTTATTCGGTATAACAGCAGCTGCTATTAAGTTTGATATTTATATTTGGACTCACTATTCAGTCAAAATATTTTCTGCTGTGTTCTTACTGGCTACCAAAAAAGAGTTTTAAGACAGCATATATGGAGAAACTTGACAGAATTCTTTATTTAAATATTCTAAATTCTTTATTTTCGTCACAACGGTGCTGGAAATTTAATGCACGCAGTTGCTGGATGTTTCCTTGAAAGTGACTGACGTTTTAAAAAGAGTACAAAAATTGAGTCATACAACACGTCTTGTTCTCTTAATATCACGGATTCCGCCAGAATTTTCAGTTTGTCAAAATTAGGAGGGTGTAAGTGGAACTTTGTATAGTTTCTATCGATTTTTGACCGTATTTTTTTTTCAATGATGAGGGTGCGCTCTAGAATTTTGGGATAACACCCCTCCCCCCACATAGGGGTTTGGCAGAACCACTGCTTAAAAATATGTTTAGTATCTATACTATCTTTCGAGACTGGTAAAATTAATAATAGGACTAGAATTTATTCTTCTTTAATCATCAGAGCTGAACCAGGTTACCGGGTCATGTTTTGGGCCGGTCAATGCTTGGGACCTGGCCTAATCCAGAAGCAAAACAAAGTTTTCAGTTCTTTTTGGTAACACACGGTTGTGTTAAAATAGTGCTTATTTCAGGGGTGACTGGGACCCGTGAGATTACTCCCAGAGCATGAAACATACAGTAGACGTTCTTTTATCTGGCGTTCTATATACTGGCACGCTCTATTATCCGGCATCGGTCAAGCCACTCGCGTTCGGCTTTTTCCGGTTGTACTCGGGCTCTTACTGACCTTGTGCGCAACGTCACGCCACTGCGCTGGGTTGTAACCACCATTTTCTTTGTCATCTGCTGTTCGTCTGTGTCGCACGCAGCTATACAGTGATGTTTACGAACCGTGTAACCGCGTTTCCGTTCGCTAAGTGTTTAGGTCCATCCGAATCCACCATTTAGCACCCTTGATTATGCCGTTGTACCGTTTGATGCGCCGTTGTTGCTATTCGAATTGAGCGGCGTAGGGCGTAATGAAGGGTGTGTATCAACGGCACATCTTGTGTACACTTGGATGTAACGTATCCACCGTTGGTGCGGCTATAAGCCATATTTGATAAAGGAGAAAGTAATGTGTTGATTTGAAGATATTAAATATGTGTGTGTTTTAGTTTGTTTTTTTACGTTAATCAACTTTTCTTAATAGTTCGATAAATTTCCGCTAATAAATGCAATCGTTTGTGGAAAACAGTTGTTATGACTTACGGTGATTTGTGACCCCCGCTATACATAACTGATTTCAGTTCAGTTTCATTAGAAATAATGAACACATTTTATTTTCAGGGCCCTAAATTTGTAAAATTTATAGAGAAATGTAATGTTTGCAAAGCATGTGGAAGAGTTGAAACGCAAAATAATACAGTTTCTAATTATGAAATGAGAGTGAAAGAGCGGAAAGTACGTTGGAGTGTTAAAGGCAATGTGCATAGCGTGTAATAAAAATATATCATATTACATTTCTCTAACCTGACTTTGCTCTTTCGACACTGTAGTCCGTGATTTTGAAGCATAAATACGCGCCATACAATGCATTCATATAGTTCCGCATCTGTGGATAAACGAGTGCGTATTTAACGATTTTCATAATACTTTATAAATTTCTGGTTGTCATTAGGTTTTATAGAAGTGTCAGTTTAAATTATTTGGAAGGGAATGACGTAGAGACCGTACATATGTCTTAATAGCTGGCGGAACCTGGGGTCCCAAAAGTGAAGTTTATCCTAAATAATAGTGATAAATTTATCCCTTACGCAAGCAACTTTACCTTTGTTAATTGCCCATGTGTAACTTCGTACACATGAATTAAAAGAGTGTAATGTTATGTATAGTGCGGACCAGGTAATGTAACATATCACGGAGCTGCTCTATTGTAAACACTTCAGGGCCCTTGTACTCTTAACTTTTTCGTATTTGATGCAATCTAACCTAACCTTGCTTTAACGTAGCGTGTTGAGTCTCAAGCCAGAATATGAAATACATGAGATTGCATGATAAAGTTAAGAATATTACGGTCGTGCAGTGATTATAGTCGAGTACACCCGCAAACAAATTGCTTTTGTTATGTGAAGGTTGCATCACGTTCTTGGCGTTGTCGTACCTAATGAGAAACGGTATTATTGGATTTTGTACACGGTAGGAAAATCACGTCGATAAATTTACGAATTAATGTAAACCTCATGCCAACAATAGCATGTAGACACATAAGAAAAGGAAAGTTCTTGGTTTAGGAGTAAATGGATGATCCGCTCGTGTAGAGCTTGTCAACTTCTCTTCAGGTTACATTAAATTTGATAACGTTGAAAATAAAAATATCTGACCGAGTACTCTCGGAGTACTCATGCTTTATTCTCACGGGAACAAATCCACTTTACGGTAAGCATGCTACAATCAAACTTTTCCTTACCTAGTGTAATCAAGATTAATGAAAACTAGATTAAATTAACCTGTTACCCTAATGTGAGAAATTTAAACAACAAGAAAAGGAACTAAGTCATATAGTTCCGGAGTTACGATAAATGGTCCACCATCGTAGTAATAAAATTTACATGTACAAGGTCGCAGATGGGATTTAAAAAAAAAAACTTTATTTACTGTTTCGAAAGTAAATTTACCTAACCTGAGTACAAGATTGTATCGGACCAGCCGACTACCATAGTTCTTACAGAAAAAAAAAAGTCCAGAGACAAGCTTAGTACAATTTGTAATAGTAGTCTCACGAGATATTTTAGCGCTATGCTTAGGGATTATCTACACAGCAGCAAGGAAACCCCTAGAGATGTGGCCATGACTTGCTACCTGATTAATTTAAATTTTTAGAGTTTCCAGATATCTGAGTGATAGGTGAGGGAGTAGACCACAGGTGACCTAGTTTCAAAGTATCATCCCCGTATTTACCTGGTACGGCAACAAAACACGGAAAAACTTCAGGCAGGCCATAGATATCGACCCCGGACCTACCGAATGTAGTTATCTGTTTGAACTGCTGTCCTAGAATATCTACTTTCGCGTCTTCACTTGTTTCTATGTGCTGGTTTGCATAACGAATTCTCTTTTTTTATAATTATTTTACTACATTAAGATTTTCAAACCGCAACAACAGAAGTGCCTTGATTTGATATGTCACATAGGGTTCTGCCCTTTCTCACACCCCGATAGAGGGGTCATCCCCTTCAAAAGTTTGAGTATAACTTTAAAATTTTTACTGTTAAAATTGATCCTCAAAAAATTTTACTTACAATCCCCCCCATTTGCCTTTGTAGAATTCCAGTAAGATGCTGTATATTTTCAGATATCATTCTTCGAGGAAATTTATTATTTTCTCACGATCTACATTTAGTAAACTGTTGCAATATAGTTATAACATTTGTTGATAACTTTCTGTTTAACATTTTACTTTCTTCGGCCTAAGCCAAAGTTGCCAAAAAGCTTTAAATAAATATTCAATTAAATTCAATGCCCATTCCTTCGGAATAAGACCTTCAACATTCATGCAATTCCATTAGGCTTTCAACTGTTATTACAGTAGTGCCATCTACCGTTTGAAATCGGACAACGGGGCTAAATAGGGTACAACGGGACGATGCAAATAGTACACTCGACGGTGCACCGTTGAATTCGGTTACACCTTTTGTCGTGATTATCAGTGTTCACGAAACGATAAGTTCAGCGTTTCCTGCTTTGTAGCCGTTAAAATTATAGACGTTCGAGTATCCGGCACGGTCGCGATCCCGATACAACGAGAACGCGCTCTGCATAAAAGAGCGTCTACTGTACGTACAACGAGAAAGTTCCTCAGAAATATTTTAACATATGTAAATAGTCTCATATCCCGTAAAGAACAAAGCGCCTCAGGAGGTATGTAGCATACCCCCCTCGGAAAGGCTATTTTGAAAGGATTCTGTTTGAAGGAATAAATAGGATACAGGCATCACACCTTTTAAACTCTTCAGTCCCGAAAAAAAAAAAACAATAGTCAATGTTTATTTTTCGTAGTAAAATCATTACGCCTATTCCGTCGTAGTAGAACCACTTTAGTAGCAGAAATGAGCTCAAAATGGTGCTCCTTGAAGTGAGATTTGACTTTGGGGCCAAGTATGGTGAATGAGGCGGTTGGTTTTTAAAAGTCACCTGTTTCTGTATAAGAAACTAGTGACATTGTCGTGCAACTGAAACCACACATCAGTATCCGATTTGTACAATTTCTAGAGAGGGAGAAAATTTCTCACTACAGAACCGTATTTTATATCCGTTCATATCCCAGGGATTATATTTATGATAACAGAGCCAGGGAAGATTTTCGCAAAGAGAGGGGAAACCCCAACCATCCTCCGCTTTAAATCAAACACTGCCACATACCAGAATAAAATAGTTTTTTTTATATATATATCTTAAACCAAAATCTTGCTTTTCGTGTCCTTGCTAATGCCAAGGTCCTCAGCAGTCGTCCGCAGAGCTTGGCAGCGATTTTCAACAAGTTTTTGTCGAACTGTTTCGAAGTTATCGTCAGATGGTTTTAGATTTGCAAGTGTTTGTGATGGTATCGAGACTTTTGGGACACCATGTCTCTCTCTCTCTCTCTCTCCACAGCTACACATTCTGTTATAAAAAAAGTACGGTATTACTTTAGTGTGCATCGGGAATTCTTTTTCGGAACCAAATCTAGCACAGCTGAACGAATCGTTGAATTGAAATATCTTATGGTATGGCAGTTCATATACCAACAGAGTTATGTTAGGCGTTAGATTAAGGATAACCTAAAGCCACGATCTCCAACAAAAGATGGCAGCACTACCTCCGTATATGTCTAATGTATTTTCACTGTTACACGAAATTTCATTGCTGCTCCTATAAATTCAAGCCTAGAGAGTTCAAACTTTCAGGGGGGAAAGTACATAACCAATTCAAGAGTTCGACCAATGCCGATTTTTAATTTTGTTTTTGTTCATTGTTCAAAGAGCTTCATTATTATAGGTTTCGATATTCACAACAATAATGAAGTGATTTCAACAATGAAGGAAAACGAAAATAAAAAATCTGCATCGATCATACTCTTGAATTGGTTATGAACTTTCTTCCCTGAAAGTTTGAACTCTCTAGGCTTGAATATTTAGGAGCAGCAAAGAAATTTCGTGAAACGATAAGAATAGGTTAGACATATACGGAGATAGTGCTGCCATCTTTTGTTGGAGATCGTTGCTTTAGATTATCCTTAAGTAGTTCCAGTTAACCATTCGGTTTCCAAACTAGCCAGACGCATATTAATGAAAAATATGCATAGTTCTTTCTTGCAAGAACAAACAATTATGAAATAAAAATTATTATCATGTGATCTTCTTCTTCCTAATTCTACTAATGTATGCTTCTGACACATTTCAGCCCTGAATTTATGCTTATTTATTTATTTGTTGACAATAGCTTCCGGTTTCATTTGCATCATTCCTTGTTAACAGTCTTTATGAGAGTGACAGTATGAAAGAGACCTTTCAATTATTTTGATATTTGCTTAAGAATTCGTAAGTGGCTGCTATTATGCACCACACGTGCTGTTTACATACTTCATACGCTCATGTCATTGCATAATTCTAGTGCTATTCTCACGTAAGCTTCATGTTGTACATAACCCTTGTCGCAGGTATTGTGTGTTAATCATATTTTTTTATGGTTCGTTTGCAGTTTTATTATTGGCCAAGACAATGCTATTTTGTTAGTTAATCTTTTGAACGAATTCACAATCCAACAAAACGAATGAGTGATTTTGCTGAAATTTTACTATCTTGAAATAAAATATTCTACTGCGTGATTGTATTGTTTTGAAAACTCGTTGGCTGTCATGCCGCTTTTGGTGTTCTGACTGTTGGATGTTGGAGCAGTGCTTTGAAAAACCCCAAACCTAGATATAGTTTAGAACAGTGGTTTTTACGTGTGGTACGCATACCTTTAAGCATAAAGGCGCAGTGCAGGAATCTTCAAATGGCGGACTCTAGTCGTGATCCAGACCCCGAAGCAGGGGTGTGTGCTGGAGGGGGCTCGCGCGAGCCCTTTGCTAAATTATTTGGAGCACACTTCTGCTGCAGGGATGTAAGGGTGAGGGCTCACAAGTGCTCTCATGAGTTCTTTGGTAAATATTTATGTTTGCTCCGAGCGCTTTGTTAAATTGATTGAAGCATATCCGTGCTCCGAAGCCTTTTTTTTTTTTTTCGGGACCTCCACGGTTTAATACATATTTGAATTTATTTATGGCCTTTTTTCGCATTTTTGGCTCATGTTGGGTTTGCTACGATATCAATGAATGTATTGTACACACTTCACCACTTGAAATGCACAAAAACATAGAAATGTACGTTGAGTTCATGCTAATTTACGACATGTTTATTTTTTCAATTCTCTTGTAATTATTCCACAAAATTATACGTAGTAACCAATAAACGCAATGCCTTACTGTCCTGTTTCAATTTATTTATTGCTCTAGTCGAGATAGGATAGGGGAAGGAATCAGCCGGGGCCTAGGTTAAAAGGTACCACCCTGGAATTTGCAGGTGTGACTGAGCAAAATCCCTAGTCACGTTGGTCGGGCCGCTGTATTCGAACTCAGGACCTTCCGAATAAGAAGTTAAGCTCTACCAACTGAGCTACGGCCACTCGGTCCTATTTTACTCATAGTCAAGTAATTATCTGGACAGCCAAGGCGTTATTACTATCAACCCCAGGAGAAAATAATTGAAGACCATGGCGTAATGTATGTGTGCCACATTTATGGAGTCGCAAGCTGCATGTTTTAGATGGGCAGAGGCAGGGACGTATTTAGGGGGGAACGGACCCCCCCAAAAAACTCAAAGTTTTATGGAAAATTAGTGAGGCTTAATTGTATATATTTAATATAAATTTCATGCACAATCACACCTTGCCCCCCCGCCGGAAACTTGTGGACCCCCCTCCCAAATCCAACTTCTGGATACATGCCTGGGCAGAGGCTATGGAGGCTATTTACTTGGCTTACATCTTTCAACTTTCAAAAGTTTTGCATCATGGAAATTTAGGAAAGATGCCCCCCCCCCCCCTAAATTCTATTCATTCGACCGAGAAATTTAAGTATCAATTATTCACACGAATAAAGGTTGATGGTCATGCCCTTGGTTCTGCAAATTAATTTCCACTCCTCGCAAACACACAAAACGCTTCATGAATCGAACGTCCGTAACTCAGTTCTTATAGCGTTAGGTTTGTTATCGGAAGGTCCTGGAAACGATCCCAGCGGTCGCCCGCCAATCTTGACTCAAGTTTTTCCAGTGCTTTTCCTCAGTCATACCAGACAAATTACGGGTATAGTATTTATTAACTAGGCTCTGGGTGACTTACTACCAACATCCTGTCCCCACCTTATCCCGGTGTGAGGCTGAAATACCTAAATGCCATAAATTAATTCAATCAATTCAACGTTTCGTGGTTCGTCGCAAGAAAAGAATAAACTCGAATTTTCAACGAACGAAATTAGGAATTGACAATTCTTATTCTTTCCCTTCTTTAAAAGATGTATAAGAAACTGAAATTGAACCTGTTTACTGTTCAATTATAAGACCTAAAATCAGAGGCGTAACTATTATAGCGCAAAACCCCGACCCTTCCACAGTAGACCTTCACCCTAGCATCTCAATGGGCTGAATCGACTTCCGGCCTTGGGTATTCTCTTGCGGAGGGGCCCATAAAATGTAGTTATGCTTCTGCCTAAGAGAAGCAGAGTTACGTTTGAGTTTGATTGAAGTCTTCCGCGCATATTTTTGTGATGATTTAGACCGCGAGTTTTGTAAACGAGCCCCTTTCTCACAGTGAAAAACTGCAGAACGCAGACTACCAGACTACTCTTCAACTGCTCTGTGATGAAACCGTGAAATCCAAATTCAAGTAAACATGCTAGTTGCAGAAATTGTAATAGTTCCCTCACGTTGTTGATCATGTCATCAAAGTTTTTGTTACCCTTCTCAACAACGTATATACATACATACATACAGGATATATGTAACAAGTGTTTTTAATCTGTCAGTCAAAAATATTCCACAATGTGTTCAATTTGAAGTTGGACCTTAACTTGAAACACTGAACTGGACAACCCGACACCAGAAAGCTCAAACTCTTTAACTGATTTAACATATTTCAACTCTTGAATTAGGATTAAATGTGAGTGACTATAAACTTTCTGTTAGGAGTATTTTTTTCTTTATTATTTTAAAAAAAAATCATAAAACTTCTAGATACATTTTTTCTTTACCACAAAATTATCACAATTTTATAATTTTCAATGGATTAAAAGGTTCTTCAAAAGAAATTTAAATCCCATGTTTTAGGGTTGTCAGGAAACTTAATTTTTCGTAAAAATACTTTGGTTCAATCTCATTTGAATTTTTATGTATTGGGTTTGCGCGAATGAAATGACCATTTTGACGCCTGGTGGAAAACGCAACACAACATATGGGATCGACGGAGGCCACATGTTTAACGTCACAAACTGTATACGTCCAGCAAACAGGCTAGGGTACTCAGATAGTCAGAAAGCAGTGTGTTGTTGAACAGGGTCGTATGAAAATGCTACATGGAGAAAACACAATTATGAGTGTTTTTTCTTATGCATTCTGCAGAGCAAGCCGCAAAAACAAACATTAACAATGCATTTGGGACAGGAATGGCAAATAAACGCACCATTCGCCGTCGGTTTGTAAAATTTCGTTTCGGAGACACAACATTGCAAAATAATCCCAGTGGGCACCGACCAACATCATGTTCGTATAAGCTGCTCAGGAACACCGTGGAAGTCGATCATCGAAAAAGTGTTCGTGCCATTTCCTGTCCATTCTTTTCTCCTTGAGATGAACTGGAGCTTTAAGATTCTGAACAGGCATTCAAGTTCCCGTGAAACCTGTTCCTATTTTTCGTAGACTCCTGTGGTAATTAGTTATGTGTAGTGCTATTGAGTTGAATCCATTTATGCCCTTTAGGCATCTATGGCTCAGGGCTGGGTAGGGTAGGAGAAAGGATGCGGGAAGTAGTCAGCCTGGTCCTAGGTTTAAGATATTATCTCGATATTTGTCTGGTGTGGCAGAAAAACGCTGGAAAGACTTTAGTCGGTCGGGTGCTGGATCAACCAACGATTTCCCGAAAGTGAAGTTAATAATACTCCATGAACTGAGCTACCGTTGCTCGGTGAGTGCTTTTGCATGGTTTGATAAACTTTTCATCCAAGAGGCATAATTTCTTTTTCTGGTGTTGGAAATGTGTAAAATTAAATATTATATATCGTAGAGCTGTCATACGTTGCTAAGTGAGTTTCTTTTACTTAATCAGAGATACGTACTACTTGAACATGCACCGGATTGAGCTGAGAGAATTTGGATAAGCTTCAATCAGTATAGCCAGCAGGGTGATTCAAAGTTATGTTATGTTTCGGAGTAAAAAAAGACGAAACAACCCAAGAATTATTATTATTATTATTATTTTATATTATTTCAGTATTTTAAAAAGCGCTTTTGATGATATATTTTGTCATAGACTGTCCAACTTAAAAATCTCTGTAATTTAAATATTTTTCCATTGAATCAATTGACCTCAAGAAAAGAAAAATAGTTGCGAGAAATTATTTTTAAAGTAAGTGGAAACACTGTCCACATGACAAGGATGTGGGAATTTTACACGCGAGAAACTGTGTGTATAGGCTATCGACTTCGGTTGCCCAAAATGTGCTAACATATAGAGTCTTATGGAGGCAACGATCTTCCCTGTAACCTCTTGTACTCCTCCACCCCCTGAGAAACCTAAAAGTTCAATTTACACCCTCATCATTCTCGGTTGTCAACCTGAAGGAAACAGAAAGCAAACGAGCTGCTGCATGTGACTGACCAGAACTACGTGCGGGCGAACTCTCTCTTTGTCTCTGTTATGTGCGCGTTCAGTGCATTAAAGAATGACAAGAAAAGAAGCAAGATGGTTTGTAACACATTTCAAGAATAAAAATATTAGAAGGGGGTTGGCACAAACAAACAAACTTAGGTACAAGCACCGCCGCTGCTCTCCGATCTATCTCCCTCTGACTATACCACCAGTTACGTCATCTCGATCACTTCTTGACAGGGAAGAAGACCTTCCCTGATGATCGGGCGGTGCAACACGCAGTTGAGGATTTCTTCGCATCGCGGACTCCAGACTTCTTTCGCTACGGAATCCAATCATTGGCTGAGCAATAGCAACAGTATGCGGGTCTAGACGGCGACTACTTTGATTAACCAGGTATTGTAGTTTGGCCATGACGCACGGGGGAACGGACATTTCATTCGCACCAACCCAATAATACCTTTAAAATAACTTTGGCTCAGGCCGTAGATTCATTTCATGAAACAATTGAAACGTTAGTTATAATATCTGATATGGTTGCTTATTGTCAATGGTGAGTCAATAAGCTTGTATGAGGAGTTACATGTTATGTCCATTTAAGTTTGGGAGTAAAGCTAACATATGCATTTTGTGTTTTTTATCATGATTCATCTGTTAAATGTGTAAATAAGAACGTTTACGCTATATTAAGTATATCGGAGACCAGAAACTGAAACAAATTGTAGAGGGATCTTTTGTTAGTCATTTCACACTTGCATCGAAATTTTTTTTATATTAATTAACTCCCCTTTTCCTTCATTCAATAACTTTGACACTAATAAATCAGTGCAACATTCCAGGGTGTAGCTGTATTATGTAATCCAAGAGCTCTTACGCGACTGTTTCGATAAATAATGCTGGAATAGAACCAGCTATAGTTACATAACAAAATTTCGTGTTTGGCCTTCAATAAATATCAAGGCCAACCCATGTAATATGATATATAGGAATGAAACACAAATAAGTTATCATTGAGGTTGGTCCAGATCTTCTTATCGTAAACAGGGAGACGCACATAAATCAAATCTTATTTCTTGTATTATGTGTTTATTGCATACATGCTACGGTTGCCACGTTTCTAGAATGTTAATAAGGGACAGGTCACGACAGTTAGCTCAAGGAAACACTATGTTTTGAATTTTAAGCTTATAAATATTATTATAATTAACAAAATGGTATATTAGTTGCACACAACATTTATTGACTTTTGTTTTATGTTTAACATTAATACCCGTAATATTTTACTTCATTTTCAGTACTTGTCAGTAATCCTGCAATTTCCTTAATCAAGTCATGACATTCCTGAGAACTATGATCAAAATTAAGTTAAATCTGAATTTCTGATTCTATCAGAGTTGCTGAACTTATTCGTACGATCTTTTCGATTTTTTTTTTCTTTTTTAGGAAAGA
>JAGDQP010014251.1:1752-45664 GCA_022664845.1 Lepisma saccharinum | reverse complement strand
TATATATATATATATAGTACCGGAGGACCTCTCACTGTGTACTACAAGCAAATCTTTATTTGATGTGCTGATATGTAATGTTGATGATGGATTTTTAAATCGTTCTTCTCTAAAAGTCAATAAACTGGACAAACCACGTTCCTTTCCAGTTGTCTTCAAATGTTAACACTTCCTCGCATTTTATGGGACAATGTGAAACATTCAACAGTAAGAATTGTAAGAAGGAAGTTTTTTTAAAGGGAGATAAAAGCAAATCAAAACTTAGTACTTCCGTAATATGAAAAATAGTAGATAGATATACGAATTAAGAGTTTACAGTCCATGTAATTAATTTTATCTTACGAATTAAAAGCTTCCTTATAATAGACTAAGTTGTAATATACATCACGACGAGTTATGATTTTATGCTGTTGCCAAAAGCAAATTTTAATACTTACTGACCACGAAAACAGTTTCAAGTGTGTTGTTGTTATTCTCCAAGAACAAGGGATGAAAAGTTTTCTTCCATCTGAACTAGAGGCAGATAGAAAGTGTGCGAGATATTGCCAGAATATCTGCATAAATCTTGATAGTCGTAGCTATGTTAACTCATATAACAATACGACAGATACATATATATAGAAGGGCTGAGCCAAAGTTGGCTAAAGAGCTTAAAAAATTAAATTCAAAGTCAGAATACGTTAAACGGAGATATAAAAAAACACTCAAGAATCTTCATGTCATGTCCATCGCATCATTATCGCAGAGATAGTTAAATAGGGTGCAGTTACTTTCTTTTATTTTGTCTTTCAATTATTCTCTCTCTTCCTATTTTTTTATTTCCTTCTTTGTTTGTTTGTTCCTTCATTTCTTTCTTTCTTTCTTTCTATATTTCTCTGCCACTCTCTCTCTCTTCGGATATTCCTTGTAGATAATTATTTAGCTGATATTTGCATTCATAACAGTGAATTATGGATGATATCACGTTGGAGTAATAATAATTAGCATCTACATATCAAACTGAATCAATAAGTACTCTAAACTAGACCAAGTTCCTTTTTATAATTACTCTACTATACGGTCGTGAGTATTTGATTCAACATTTGTTTGTCTCACAGAGAATCTTTTCGCACAGAATAAGTCAGAAGAATTAATTTTTTTAAAATCTTACGTTAAGCCGAGTAGAAATTATTATTTTCATGGCTTAATAGATGGCAGCAGCGAGGTATATTATAATGATGAACTCTAAACATGAATTCTGCAGAAAATACAACAATTATTCTAAGATCTACTACGATAAATAATATAATAATGGCAATGTAACATAAAAGTACCAGTTTGCCTCTATTTTGCATCATTGTTAAACAAAATTTCATTTTTAGCAGCAACAACATTTCCTCGAAATTGTGATGAATTAAGGTCAAAGCGCTAACAGATCATAAACAAATAGTCATACCATACAAGGAATTTAACAGATGAGGTATTCTGTTCATTCAAATGTTTAGAACATTGACCATTTAATTAGTTGACAATCGAAGTAGTGAGCATGTCAGAATAATGCGGTAGCGTGGAGAAGACCAAACGATAGCTCCTATATATATATATATAGTGTTCACAGCACATATGGACTACTGTACCTCGCACCCCCCTCCCCCACAAACATGAGTCAACAGATTTCTCGACGGAGAAATTTATTCATGAAAGGATTTATATGTGAGGATTACAAAAGTGTTTAATTGTGTTTTTCATTATTATTATTTGAAATGTCTTCTATGCCTATGAAGTACACAGTATAGTATCCTGTCTTCGAACTAGGTTGAATGTTTTCGAAGTAAGAAAGCAAATTCATGTATCCTGAATGCTTTTTTTCGTGTAGACGGGGCTTCGCTATCAATTGCTAGAGGTCTCCAGTTTCTTCGGAGACACAGCTCAATTACCGAATCTAAAACAAATTAGATTTTCCTTTAGTTGCCCTAAACGTCATATTTGTTTCCGTTTTTTGCCCGTCTTTTTCAAAACGTTTCTTTCATGGGTTGAATTGATAAGCTTTTGGTTTAAGATCTTCACGACTGGTGAAGATCTTCAGAAGACGATCACTTCTCTGAGCAGAGATGCGTAGTAACGTCAACGGCAGGGATTCCGCCAGGATTTCCAATTTGGTGGGGATGTAAAGTCAAAATTAAAAGGGTGTAAGTGGAGTTAAGCACGGTTTCTATTGATTTTTTACCGTAAGTTTGGGCGTGCTCGCTAGGATTTGGGAGGTGACACCCTTACAGGGGAAAACGCCTGGCAGACCGCGGTCCTAGTTGAGGTACAATCCATGTATTCGCGTGTGGAAACTAATAAATACTCTTAACACTTCGATCAGGACCACAATCGCAAGTAATGACCATGCGGCCTTAGCATGTCTCGCTGCATAGTTCACATGATACACCCTCTCTCATCAAATACACAGTGATCATAAATATAATAATAGGGCTTCATGTGTCTTCATCGCGTCATTCGTATGAATACTTAAGGGTTATGGTGTCAATATGCAATTCATAGTCATACTAACATACGTCATCATAACGGAACAACCAACGAGCACTATGGTAATAAATAAGCTAGAAATTATAAAGGATGTAATGGTATTAGATAAAATATAAATAAAGAACACATAAATAAAAATAAAAATCCCACACCATATTTACTTCTTTTCCTCTTCCCTATATCATACCGACGATTCCTACCGTTCCGTCCCCTTCTCAATAAAGCGTGTAGCAATTTGAGAGAGCGACTAGCGAAACAAAATTATACCTGAAGCCTACAAACTATTTTCAAACAAGATAATCTGTCAGGCAAGGAAACAATCATGAATATCATCTTCAATCTTGAGCCCACCGGTTGACGACCAAAGGTGTCTTCAATGAGGAGGCCTAACTAAAATAGGCATGTTTAGGAGCAAGCTGAGGAATATCTACAGAGATGACGTTGATACAACATTTTAGAGACCTCCCTGTGGTTATACATTTTGGAAAATGCTGGACAAATGAAGCTTAACTAGATTTTAAAAACACCTGTGAACGTGTATCTAATAAACTATATGTGGTTCTAAAATCGTTTATTTTTTGCCGAGAAACTAGAAAATCTATAATGGCGGACTTCATAAGCAGACTTTCAAATTTTCCCTTCGGTAATTAAGTTCTTCAAATTGTGGGTTAGTTTATCTGAGAGACATTCATGATTATTCCTCTATAGAAGCCCTTTTAGGAAATTTCATTGTCGCTCGTCATTTATCCGCCATCTTTGAAAATGAAAGGAAAACACAGGACGTAAATACTTATGCCTCTTATATTTGATTTAATGTTGAAATTTGATTATACAGATCCGTTAAGATGAAAAGACCATGATAAAAAAAATAATAGAATGCTGAATGTAATTCAATTAGCACTCGTAATGCCAGTAAAATGAATTTATGATTTAAAAAATACATATCTTTGATTTTTGTTCAACGTTGATCCAAGCCATTACTTTCTGAAAAAGCACAAGAAATAAAATGTGTGTTAGACCCTAATTCATATTTACACATTTTTATACAACAGGTTTTGCTTAAGATTAATATTACACCAGAGAAAAGAATTTGTGTCAAAATACCGAGGCAAATTAGCTAAAGAAAGTTCATACGGTACATAATATTTTCATTATAAACTACTATAAACTATAAACATTACTGCAAACAATTTAACCGTATAGTTTAATGAAAAAAGTGTTGTTGATTTTGTTTAAAAGTAACCAGAGTAAATGGAGCCAAGATTTGAGGTATTCCATTATAAAAGGCTAATTGAAAATTGAGCAAAGTATTATCTGCTTCACGGCCGACGAAAGTGAAACAATGTTCATGTGAATTAATTTTCTTCATAATATGTTCTTGTAATGCTGGTTAGTAACGTAAATTTGTAATTGGGATGAAGAAATACGAAATGAACTTTCGGAATTCCAGTTGTTTGATTGTTTCGATTTTAAATGTTTAAAATCAAGAACACTTATTAAAATAAAACTTATATCAATTAATGATAACAAAATCATTGGAGTTGCAAACTGGATTGAAATTAGAATATATGGGTGATCATCAAAGTTTTTTTTTCTTTTTAATCAAGATAGCTAATGCTCATAATTTGGATTTTTTTTAAAAAAAAATCTAATTTACTTCTGCAATTACATATTCTAAATCAAACTCATCATTGTAAACGATGTTCTGCTGAAATCGGTTCAAGGCAAGTAATCGCTTTCTATTTATTCCGACCTTGCACTTTCCTTTTTATCTCAACATTCGATTTGTCTTCCTTAATATTGTCAAGAAGTTGGATTCGTTTTCTTCATCTTCCTTTCTTTCCTTCAGTATAGAGTCTCTACGCAGTAAATGTCCCAACCAGTCACCCATTCTCTCCTTGATTGTCTCCAGTGTTGTTCGTCTCTCCCTATTCTCTTCAGCACTTCTTCAATTTGTATCTTCGGCTTCCAACTGTTTCTTTTTCATTCTTCTCCATATCCCCATTTCAAAAGCTTCCAATTTTCTTTATTCACTCTTTCCTAGAGTCCACGTTTCTGCAGCATAGAAAATAATAGAAAATATTTTATTAATCTCTTCCTCAATTCTTTGTTCTTTAAAACCACGATTCTTCTTTTTCGTGAACGGCTTTTCCACCATCGCTATTTTCTCCATGATCTATTGCGTTTAAAAAAAAAATATTTTAGCTATCGATGTTGTAAATACGTATTATATTAAATCTCTATGAAATTGAGTCAGCTCAAACTGACTCTGGGAGCTTTGTTTCAATTACAGTCCTTATGACAAAGGTTGCAATCCTCATTTTGAACTAGAGTGTATCAGTTTCATGATTTAAAAAAAAAAATGCTACAATCAAAATTAGAAAACTGTAACACATTTACTCAGAAATTATTTAAGTTTCTTTTGCACAAGATTTGTCGAATTACTCTGCACTCCTTTCTTTTGCTATTAGCAGATTATGTGCATTGTTCACACTCTTAAAGTGTATCCACTTGGGCAAGATACTTTTATTTGAATTTTGAACGAAAAACTGATTAATTTAATGTGTTACCAGTAACTTAGTTCGTCAAGTTATTGTCATTGAGATAAGCCATCCCTGCTACCACCAACGTTATCATTTTCATCGTACAACCAGAACCGCTTACTTATAATCTATAATTTGTAAAAAAAACCCATTCATTCATTTATTTACAAATTTAAAGTGTGTAGGAATTGAAACAATAGTATCTAAAATAGTGTGTTTAAAGGATACAAAAAGTGTACTTTTATGTATAGGATAATTTGAAAGAACGAAACATTTTGAATCGTGTCCTGACAACCCTGAGAGATTGATAATACTGAATGACATACAACACAATTTCTTGCAATTTAGTAACCATTAAGCATTGGAGTGCTGTGGAGCGTGCTTTCACTGAAAATCTCCTGGCACAAAGCGAATACAAAAAGTTAACTAAAATGAACTTTATATGAACGCATGTAAACATTATGTGAACCTACTGAAAACATATTAGCTTTTTTGTGTGCCCAATGTGTCTTTTTATTGGCTTCTTACCCATAGTGCATCATTTTTACAAATTAAGTTCATATTTACCGTACTTAACATTATCTATAGTTCGTTTCCAGACCACATTTAGCACATTTGCTACTTTTGTGTACTGTTTGTGCATGGATTCAGTAGACCAGAGCTTCATATGTTGTGCACTAAAAATGTGGTAAAACAAACTTATTGTGAACTTTTTTGGGGTAATATTGTGCACTTTAAGTGTACTTTGACTTTCAGTAGGATTATTACAAAAATATAAGTATGGAGGCCACGCGTAGAGAATTTCGGCATCATTTCAAGACTGGACGGCATGGCCATGTTCCATTGGCACATTCAATTAACACATGGGTCCATAATTTTGAGGAAACTGTGTTGTGTTGTCGAGAGGCGTTATAGATCCCTATTTGTTTGAAGATGGGTTTGTGACCACTGCAATGGCTGTTTGGTTTGTTGACATAGTCTTCACAGACAAGGTGGTCATCTGTCGGATGTTGTCTTCTAGAAATAACATTTAATGACATGAAATTCAACAATTGTATGCTCTGTACTATTTACTAACTTCAATGGAGGTTTCTCAAGTTTATATTATCAGTCATTAATTTTCGTTTTAAAATTAGGCCGTTCTTTTGAGTCACCCTAAACTAACCTGTGATACTTTCAACATTTTTTAACACTGTCCTTAAAATTTCTATAATGTATAATTAATACACATGATTCTAGAGAAATCATAAGATTCTTCTGAGATAAATGACCGAAATCAAGAATATCAACACTAAACCATGCCTCCTTTTGAACGGGGGCATTGGAATCGTAACATATAGTCGATGAAACTCTCAGCCTTCACGCCATACCAAGTACAGTTACAGGAATAATGGAACGTGCAAAATATTGGAACAGTGTAAATTACGAGTAATTTTGTTCTATGAGATCAAACTGTGGATACTATATAATGCGGTAGGGACATGGGGTGTAGACTCAAGTTCAGAACCAAGAATTCTGCCATGATTTTCCGTTTGAGGGGGTGTAAAATCAAAATTGGGAGGGTGTAAGGGGAGTTTTGCAGGTCTTCTACTGATTTTTTTTATCGTATCATTTACGTTGAAGGGTGCGCTCGATAATTTGGGGGCTGTGGTACACCTGTACATAGTGAGTCTAGTAGTATATTCTGTCGGCAGGCAAACAATTTTTTCACACTGAAATCAATAATATAGCACAACTATGCGCTGGAGGGGCCACGGAAGGCCAGGCACCTGGAAGTCTGATGGTGGAGAAGTGATAGTTCCTTTTTGTGAAATTGTAGAACCTATGAGTGGCAAGCAAGCAGAAGTCCAGTCATTACGTCAGTGTGTGTGTACGTCGTAACAGTGCAATGTTTAATGAGTCAAGAAAAGACATTTGTTTTGTGGACGAATTACAGAATTAAGAGCTACTTTATATGATCGGCACCGTAAAACAATTTTCAGTGATAATCGGGAGTGGCGTTGTGGGCTACTATGATGCCTATAGGGCTAGTGTTTTAATTGGAGCATAGACACTATGAAAATCGAACGACAAAACACTCTCCGCGTTCATTTCCAAAATGTTAAAAGACTACCGTCCAGTTTGACGGCCCATGCTGTCATTCAGGAAACTTTTGGGCTAAAAGTGCAGGCAATTTTATATATAGAAATGGATTTCCTTTCTCGTTTGCTTTTTTTAAAACTTATTTCCCCTGAAATATATAACGCACTTTTAATCAAGTGTGGAGGTACGGTGAATTATCGGGATGAGACTGGGACTTATCGTTTGTCAGTGGATCTTGCGGCAAAACCGATTACATTAGTGCGAATATCACCGGTTCCGCTGGAATAAACGGATGACATACTTCGCACTGAATTAAGGGAATATAGTCAAATTCAGGAGATTGAGGAGGAACGTCTCACGGAAGACCATATATATGCGAATATTCGCACGGGCAAGAAGCTAGTGAAAATGTTTCTCAGCAAAGACATTCCAAACATCGTCCAGATGTGTGGGCTGCGATTGGCAGTCCAATATCAGTTCCAACCGATCACATGCAACTATTGTTTAAAACCAGGGCATCTCGTGGCCAGTTGCGAAGCCAGAACAATCCACGCGTAACCGGGGTCATTGCAATGGACGGGAGAATACCCCGCGGAAGAATCCCCGACAAGACACTGCTGCCCAAGTGAGTGGTGTCGCAAGACCGGACTTTTACAAACAGTTTCCGAGTGCTCTGGAAAGAACGCGCCCACGACCGGTTAGTGACACCTTGTCTGACGGTCAGATCCTGCAGTACCGGGGCAACCTTCTGTCGGACCCAGTAGCACTTCTGTGTGGTCCGACCGCGGGTTATCTGGACGCTTAAGTTTTCATACGTCTTTAACGGGAATTAAAGATATATTGAACACGGCAGTGGCGAGGTTAGACATATAACGCCAGGGGAGATGGGGGCGAGGGACACTAACTTTCATATAGCACCTCAGCTCCAGTTTACTTCGTTACCAGTACCACAGACTTCTTCTAGAACCATCGAACTGTCACCCACCCCCCAAGGACCCCACGTGTGATCCGGACTGTGATCAGTGTAATGCGGTGGATGGGGACAGGGTACCTCTGTCCCAGCCAGCTGAAAACCAACCGGCGTTTGGAAGCAGGGTAAGCCCGGAAGTGAGGCATCTCGATGGACCAGAGGGCTGGCAGGATGCGGCGGAGAATATGGAATTGGTGAACCCGACGACTACCGAGACACCGACGACCGCCACTGGTAAGCTACCGGTTACTGAGACTATCAAGGAAAGTGACCTAGAAGTGGCTTTGGAGAACAACACTGAGGCTGCCACTGGGAGCAGGGAGGTGGACTAAAATACTAGTATGGACAGTGTAACGGAAGTGAAAGTGTTCATGCGCTCTTAGCTGGCCTGCGGGGGAATCTGCTAGGGGAGCAGGAGGGAGCAGACATCGGGAAGTGTGACGAAACTGTACCCAAGTTAAGATCCGGAGCACAAGGAACAGCCACGTCTGCCGGTAGCGCTGGTTTAAAAAGAAAAACTAAGCTTCCCAAAGACAACTTGAGTGAGGATAAAACGCTCATATTATCCGAAAAAAAAAGAAACATGCCCGCGAAGTCAGATATAAATAATGTAATGTAGTTTTCTGGGTTAGTTCGGGGACCGGATCGTAATGTTAAGGCAACCCAGTACTTTATTGTGTGTTGTTTTGGTGATTATTTTTTCTGTAGGGTGTTCAGGGGGTATCCCTTTAGTTTTTCTTATGTGTCACCGTCTCACATATACAAGTATGTTTGCACGAGTTTAGTTCTTAGGTGTTATTTTTAGTTTGACGGCCCCTTCCTCTGGGTTTATTGCACAACATAGTATAATCAGTATGATGAGACTGCATTGCTATCGCCTGGCGACAGTAAATATTCATGATCTCTCTTCAAATAGTACTCTTTTGAGGGCTATGAATGGTTTTCTTTATAGATACGATATTCACCTCTTATTTATACAGGATAATAGGCTGTTAGATCCTGTTTATTTTCCGAAGTTTAATGTGATCCAGTCGAGTTCTGAAAATGCCAGTGGCACGGCAATTCTCGCCCGGATCGATATTACACTTGAACAAGTGTGTGGACCTATCTCTAAACTCATAACTTGGGCACAATGGAATCATTATCACTTTCTGTCGGTATATGGTAAAACGACAGGGGCTCCGGTTGAGGGGCGTAATAGGTTTTTTGCGGAAGACGTGGAGGAAACGTTGCAGGATAGTCAGCGCAATCTCATTGTGGCAGGAGATTTCAATAGTACCTTAAACTAAACAGTATACCTCATAATTTAGTTTCGCAGAGTTTAAAACAGTTAGTATCTACGTTTGACTTAGCAGATATTTAAAATATGCACCAGACAGGGTGGACGTTTATCACGTCACACTCCAGAAGCCATATCGATAGATTTTTAATCAGTAAGGGTCTGGTAGAGAAAGTTAGCAAAATAGAGTTAGTAGGAACCTGTTTTATTGATCATTCTGCAGTGATCTTGCATTTGAATTTAGAATCATTGCAGATCTTCAGAAGGCCTAACATGTGGCATATCAACACACAGATTTTTGACCTGGAAGAGTTTAAAGCACAATTTAGTCAATTCTGGTTCGATCTGTTACAGAATCGTAAACCGAACCAGTCGCTTACGGACTGGTGGTATAAATATGCTAAGAATAAGAATAAAACCTTTTGTAAATTTTTCCAACTGGAACGTGCACGTTACGCGAAAGAACAAAAGCTCTATTATTATAACCTTTTACAGGAATACCAGAACAGATATGTACTGGGCGACCATACGGTTTTCCCTCAGATTAAAAAAATGAAGGCGATCACATTAGAGCTTACACGTCATAAAACCCAGGGGTTGTTGATCCGATCTAAAAGCGATCTGGTGGACGCTCAGGAACAGATTTCCTTGGACTTCATCAAACGTGAAAAGTTTCGCGGGAAACAAAAACATATTGTACATTTACAAGATGATAATGGCAAAATGCATAGTTATGCTGAGGTCCGCACTTATTTGTACCAATATTACCGGGCCCATTTCAAATCCCCGTAGATATTGACCACACATCCAGGTTATTGGACTATCCGGTGCCGGAAATACCGACACACGTACTCGAGAGGCTACAGGTGCGGTTTACCCCTCACGAAGTCGATACAGGATTGGAACAAAGTAAGAACCGGAAAAGTCCGGGGGTAGATGCCATCACTTACGAACTGTATAAACATATTTCTGATATTTTTGTAAATATTTTGACTCAGGTTGTTAATGAAACTCGTCAGGTGGGATATATTCCCATTGATATGTTGACCGGGTTAGTTATCCCTATACCAAAGGTGGGGAAGAAACACCACATCCAAAACCTACGACCTATCCATTTACTTAATACCGATATGAAATTGTTCAGTAGATGTTTCAAGAACACGTTACAGTCGATCAATCCTCATTTTTTACATCCACAACAGTATGGTATCGGACCACCCCCTCCTTTTTAGCCTTGACGAATATACGGGACTATATTCAGAGTTTTGCCAACTACCCTCGGACCAAATATGAGATTGCAAGCGTCGATTTTGCGGAAGCTTTTGATAAGATCAAGTTTGGCTACCTAGAGAAATTATTCGCCTTTTATAAGTTACCCCCGCATATGACTAGGATACTGAGTGCGTATTATCGTTGCAGGAGAATATCGATTAAAATTCATCAACAATGTACGCCAAGTTTTGTTATTAAAGGTGGGTCCTTACCTCAGGGAGACGCACTCAGTCCCCTTATGTATTCCCTGGCGATAGCCCCTCTGCTTCACCGCCTCGAGATGTGTACGACTGTCAATCCGCAGCGCTCTCTCACTTTAACGGTTCAGTCCTATGTGGATGATTTGGCCCTGTTCACCGCGTCCCCGGCTGAACAGCCAAACATTCAACGAGAAATTGCATTGTACGAAAAGGCGTCCGGGGCACAGGTGAATGTGGAGAAAACTAAAATCTTAAGTTTAACTCCACAAGGAGATACTGAATATGCAACCTATTATCGGACAGAAGCAGGTCTGAAAATTCTTGGCATTGAGTGGCATAGGAATTTTGACACTATGCTTAATGACACGTATCAAACGGTGTATCAAAAGATATGTTATCTACTAAGCCACAATAAATCCAGACGTTTTAATTTATTAGCTAGGGGGGATTTTATACACTCTTTTCTTCTTTCGTGTATATGGCACAGGGCCCAGAATTTTATCCCACCGGATTGTTTTTTTAAAAAAGTACAAAGGCAGATCACTTTTTTTCTCTTGCATAGAGAAGGGTTCAATGTAGCGTATACGACACTTGTTTTACCTCTGAAGGACGGGGGAATCAACTTCCTGGATCTCAAAACGCAAACCCAAAGCCTGCTATTACAAAGGACGATTCGGATTTTAACCGAGTTTGAATTTACGCTTCCGGCCCGGTATCTCGAACATCTTATTCAGGAATGCGATTTTCCCGCTCCTTTGGTGGCACCTATTAACCTGGCACCGGCAGTGAGGAAAAATGTTTTATGTACCTCTCTTATTATTGAGATTGTGTATTTTATATTACGGCAGGTAGATGTAGATGAATGGCCTGTTAAACAAATGTATGTGTTTATGCAACAACGTAAGATTCATCGTACACCGGCGCCGAAAAGAACACTGAACATTCCAAAGGTAGACTGGCCACGCATTTGGAGTAATATCCATCTGGACATCTTTACTAAACACCAACGTGCTCTTTGGTATGCCATAGTTCACGATATTGTTCTCACAGGAGAGAAACGGTATAAAATTAGTATGCAGCAAACCAATCTATGTAATATCTGTAACCAACTAGATACTCTAGAACATCAATTACAATACTGTACGCATACGAGGGACGTATGGACCTTATATGCCACGTTAATTGCTAGAATGTGCAGGACAGCCGCTAACATGGTAACAGCGGCAGCTTTTGTTATATTTCCTGCTTTTCATTTCTTTCCTCTCACTAAACATAATTCTGTCATTTGGTTAACTGGGCAAACTATAGCTTTTCTCTGCCAGGAGGATGAACATAAACATCCGGAGCTTTATGTCACATTTTTGATGCACCAATACCGGATACTCGAAAGCAATTACAGGAAAACTAGGTTTGCTAACTTTCTAAGGGTCCTAAAAGACCTATTTCCTAACTAGGTGTAAGGTATTCTAGACATGTTGTCGCAGGCGGTCCTCTAATTTTATACGGAGGAAGGGGCCTTTTTTTTTTGTTCCTTATGTTGTTATAAACTTTGTGGCCGGTTTTGTATTAATTTATTTTTGCTATAGTTGAGACCCCTAATGTCCTCCATTGTAATTTCAATTTCTGTTTGTTTACTAGTCATGCTATGAGCTCGGGGCAGTGTGGTGCCCCTGGGGATGACGTCTTGTACATTATAAAATGTAACGGTTGTTGACCTTTCAGAAATAAACCGATAAGTAAAACAAACGGTGGTTCAGTTGGTACAGCGCTCATCTCTGGTACTAGGTCGTCGGATCGATCCCTGTTCATTCCATGTGGGCTTTATGATGGATAAATACCGTGTGCGTGGATTTTCTCGGGTGCTTCCGTTTCCTCCCACTTTCTTAATTCCACCAATTTATCCCATCATCATCCATACGGCCTGAGCTACAGTTGCCTAAAGGTCTTAAAATAAAATCAAACTATGAACTGGAAACTATTGGGAACTAAAAGAATAAAACCTTAACATTTCTATACAAATTTGGACGTCATTTATTATCTAGTAATACCTTTATAACATTTAAGCTAAGAACATTTTCATATTATCAACAATCATTTTTATAATAATTAATTGGGCCGCTATTTCTGATATTAACTTCTAAATTACAGCTTTAATTCCACATATTTATATTAGACAAAGTTGCTATTTAACAATAATAGTGATATTTCTATAATACTAATAAAAAGTAACTATTGTACTCAATTTTCATAAATACAAGGGCGGATTTATGGGGACAAATGGAATCCATGGAAAAATTTGTCCGAAACTTCATACCTGCAAACTGTCATTTACCTCGTTCGTTCGTTCGTTCGATATCACAATATTTAAACTGTCTTTAGTCCAAAGTAATTCAACAAAAGATGTCACCGCCAACAATTAAATAATTGAAAGTAAAATTTGTATTGAAAAACTTCACCTTTTATTTTTAAAAGATCTTGCGGAAATTCAGTCATAAAACGGACTTAAGTAATTACTACCATTATGAGAAAAGGAGTTAATTTAGTGTGAAATAAGCTTTATGGAAGTTAACACATCTTACTATGAATACTGACTTAGGAATATTCAATTTGATATTACTTTATAATGCTGATTTTGTTTTTTGCTTCTGTGTTTCAGAGTCTGTTAGTACTTTAATTTACAGTTTCTATAGTATTTTAATGAGACTGAACAAGATCAATATTATAACTATCAGATCAATATAAATAACCTTATGTTAAAAATTCTAAAGTAAGTAATTATGTTAAGAGGTGGTTATGATAAAATTTAATTCAAGAACTAGGTAGTCTAATAAAAGAACAGTAAATCCAATATCTAGCGTGGGCGGGAAAAACAGTAGAAGTCAGAAATTAGCCAAAACGAGATAACTTAAAATTTGAGATCTGTATGTGATGTCTCACCTTCGGTTAACTTAGTATAAGGTAAAGGCACCAGTTCTCTGCATGTTAAGGTTGATTTTGCAGAAAATGTTTTCTATAGATCTACGTGTAAGAAACAACACTATTTTTTTCATTTCATTAGTAAGTACAGGTCTTGTGTGATAATGTAATAGCATAAATTTATTTGGTAATTTGCATTATAGTGATATAATTGTGTTTCTTTACAACCCTAATTTCGCTCCAGTAGTCGTGACTTTAAATTTTGCTGTTCCCCTATAGTCATCACACCAATGCACCAGTAGTTGTCACCCAATGTACTACAAACATTCGTTTGAAATATATATATATATAATATCCTCTTTTTCATCTTCAATTGGTAAAATAAAGCGTGTTTAAAAGGAAAGAGGCAAAGATGGTTTGCTAGAAGGTCCTCAGAAATTATTCTAAAACAAACTGAGTTGACTTCCGGTGGAATATGTAGGAATTTAAATTTTGAATTTTACGGACTGCTACTCGAAAGAGTGATCCTATCACCATGAAATTTTTATAAATTTAACATCATATTAAATTAAATTTACCACTTTCTGGAGTAAAAATTTTAAGTAGCAATTTGTCACCACTAATCGTCACCCGTGACGATCATTTGTGCAAAGTGTATGTTTGACTTGCACCAGTAGTCGTCATCCCCAAAGCAGAGAAAAACACAGTCAAGGCACGCAATCTTATAATCTGATAATTTAATTTGACCATTAAAGAGTAGCGTTGCCAACTATAAGAACTAGAATTACCGGCACATCTAACTAGCTATGAAGGGGTTGCATAAACCACAGGAGATAGAAACAGACCCAAAAAAGCACAGAAGAATAGAAGTGCAACTTCTTGTGCAGAAAAGAAACGTAATCGAAAACCAGGATCGGTGAACAATACCTAAAACACCACTTCCCACTGTAAAATATAAATATTGTAATCCAGAATACCTCAACTTGGACAGCTGAAAACTTGACGCAACTGATAAATGTTATGTATTTTCCCTGCGAAAATATAATATCAAGTAAACCACAATACCAGCAACTCAAAGAAAATAATTAGAGCCATATAATGTAGGCCTGCCTAAAAAAATTATTACCAGAAAATTTAATGAAAAATGGCGGGAATACTTAACATGAATTGTGCAGAGGGATAGCAAAGAAATTAATCCACTTCTTTTTCTCAAACAGGACAAACAAAAATAAAACATCCAACAGACCGGGAAAAGGGTGAGTGGCAAATCTGAACTGGAAACTCGGATTCCAGATCTGACTATCGTCTCTGGCAGAAATTATCATAATTCATAAATAAAATAGCGGCCATATGTTAGGTCGGTGAGACTTACAGATTTTAATCACAAAATTGGTACAATTTCTAGCCCTACCTGTGAAATACCGGCTCGGCATCCTTACCCTCTGAATAATAATAAAAAGGAAACTAATGTTTTTACGAAAGAAGTTTTAAGAACTGTTTAATGCGCTATCCTTCTACAGCATAGTTTAGTATTATATTCTGTTCTGGCAGAATAACTATATAACAGTTCTGACAGTTATATAAAAGCAGTTATAATATCTGTAGGGTAATATTTTATATCACGTGCTGTTGTTCTAGATGTAAATTTAAAAAAACAGTACTATACGCTAGACAAAGTACATTAAGTTGTATCTTGTTAATAAGCGGTCGGTAATAGAATAAACGATAAAATTAAGGGAAGTTGTTCTATTATGAAAATAAAGGTTGACTCCGAGTTGTTGTTTTTTATAGGTAGCCGCAAAATCTCTATGAAAGCCACGAGTAAGACGGTCAACTAATGTTCAGAAAATTACCGGTTACAATAGAGTTGGTGAAAGCTTGGTACCGGTTACCGCCCCAATAGAAAAAAATACTAAAATTTCTGACCAGACCGGTAGAATACTGGCTGGCAACCCTATTAAAGAGGCATTTTATGCACATGTAAACATCAGATACTTATACCTAGAATGTCAATGCTTATTTTCTAATGTCCACTTGCTTAACACTTTTTAGTAACAAAAGCATGGAAATAGCAGGAAACACGAGCTTGCCACCCAAACACAAGACATTTCCACTAAACGAAGAAACGCAATAAGCATATTGATGGTGCCGGTTACATACCAGATTATGACTGCTAACTTGGTCTATTTTTGTCACCAAACATGAAAATTTTTCTTATTTTTAAATGTTTAGTAAAAAAAACATGACGACCATTGGAGCAGTGACGAGAATTGGTACCTTTGCCGTAAGACAATTCTAAAAGTGAGGTGAATAATCGCTTTTTTTTTCCTTTTAGAATAAGGCGTATCTTAATGGCTGACAGGGAAGAAGAAACTCGTCTACTGAAAAGCTGAGTTTTCTGACTTATACTGTTTTTCCCGTTCACGCTAGATATAATGTCGCACTGATCAGGAGCGAATTGATGCGTTGATAGAGTAAGAAAGTAGCTGCCTACAGCGGCAAATATTCAAGAGCGGCGAATTTTTAAATAACAATTCAGGTAATTTTATGGTAATTCTCGAAATATTTTACTTTGATTGTTGGCAACATTGACTGTGTTTGTGGCCCTTTATTTTGTTGTTCAGTGTAATTTGTTCGAATTACTTTCTGAGCCCAATGCCAAAGGTGTGAAATTCATGGGTGCCTACAGGCGGCACAATTGCAAATCCGTCTCTGGCACTGATAAGACGTCGAGGTTGAGGTCTTATAGAAGTTGGGTGTATTAAAAAGTCACTTCCTTTAGTGAGTGATCATATACGTGTACAAGGATATGCAGATAACTTTTATTTAGTTTAATTTTGTATAGAGTTATTCATTGTTTTATTTGCTTTCGATTTTATTCTTCGTTTTCTGCAAAAATATTGGTCCTATTGATCCACGTAAACTCTATACATGGTGGACAAAAATTCATTGTCAAAACTCTAGGAACGAAAGGTTCTCATCAAAATAAAGAAAAAATATGTCTTTGTAATTTGTCGAATTCCGCTTAGTTTTGAAGCTATAGGCTGCCAAAAGTCTGGGAAAATGGACTTTAGAGCTTGATACTTAAAATACTGTTAACAGTAGAACTGCCGCGACAAAGTACCCCCAAATACTTCCAACCTGCTCTATCCTAAAATGCATATTTCGAAATTATGCGAAGGCTGCTCAAGGATTCCTCAAAGGAAATAAGAAATTCCCAGAAATTCTCTGAAGTAAAGATAGGCCGAAATGTACATGAACTTGATGACTATTGACCAGTAACAATAATTCGTTTGCGCCAAGTCGAATCTCAAACAGATTCCATTTGCTGAGTGACTTTTTTGTAACAATGCGTGGTTGCATAACCAACAGCAGTCAGAGCTATTCTCCGAACTGGCGTACATTCAACGAATTATTTATTTATTTGCTATCAATGAGAGAGAATGGCGTTGCAACCCTGGATGGCAACGATTAATCATGTAAACAGCGAAGTATAGGATAATAGATTATCGCAGTGGTCAAGTGGTCACAGATGTCAGGTCATGAGACAGAGTTTGAGTTCCGCGTTTAAATCCCAACTGGGAATCAACTTTTTGAAATTTGAAGGCACAAATAAACGCTTAATGGAAACGAGATGGGATAAGGCTCTTGGCTACTAAAATGATCCGTAAATGCAAAGCATGTGTGTGTGTGTGTGTGTGTGTGTTTTAGAAATCATGATAAGGGAATGTTCCAGCCTTATTGATAATTATGGATGAAAAAGGAAAGAAATGAGACACATTTGAATTTAGTTGGCATTAAACTGAACTTTATTTATGGCCTTGAAGCATCTAAGGGTGAGGCCGGAATAGGGGAGAGGAAAGGATTCGGGAAGGTATCGGCCACGGCCTATGTTGAAGTTGCCATCCTGGCATTTTCCTGTTGTGACTGAGGAAATCCCCTGGAAAAAACATGTCAGGATGGTCGGCCGCTGGGATCGAATCCAGGTCCTCCCCAAATGCTACACCAATGCTCTACCATTGGCTACGGCGGCTCGGTTTTAGTTGACATAACGGGCACAATATTACAAACATATTTTCGCTTGATCGTCCTCATGCATGTTATACGATTGTATTATGGAATCTGACAAATGTTCTGCCAATTCATCACGCAAAAAGAAAAAAAGAAAAGAAAACGAAAATGGTTAATTACCGTGTAAACATGGCACTTTTGTATTAAACTTTTGGAAGTAGCCGGAATATGAAACTCAACAGAAATACGAAGCATTTACATGGTTGTCCTTTAAATTACACTGATGGGAAGGCCGTTATACCTAAGACTGGAACAAGTCTGAAAGGGAATTTTTGCCGGTCATCAATTTTCCAAGGGAAGGAGTGGGGTAGGTAACAAGACAAAGCCTTATTTCGATTGAAGGCATAGAATGTAGTAAAGTTGCATTCTGTCTTAAAGATCGAATCTGTGTTCGGAACGGTTTCGACTATGTACATGCATCTGCAGACGAACATATTTCTAGAAAGACACGTAAAAAAAATTAAATAGTTCATCTCCATATTTACTCAACGAAACGTTTTACTTCTGAATCATGATATAAGTAATGTTTTGGTTGAAATTTGCTGTCTATTCATGAACTTCATATCACCTCTCTAATCTTCAAAGAATTATTTAAAGTACTATTCTGTATAAAAAGAATAAAAACTGTATATCTCTGTTTTTGTGCAACCACGCATGGTAGTTTCTTTCAAAAAATTCAAATTATTTACAACATGTTATTTTAGAATTACACGAATCTTCCTTCAGAATTTCTTGCTCCAAATCTCAATACTTAAGCTTTCAACTTAAAACGCAGCCACACTTCACCATTTTCGTTTAACATTTTTTTGCGTAACGAATAGGCAGATCGCAACATTTTCAGATTCCAAAATCGAACCGTACAACTTGCACGGGACGATCAAGCGTAAATGTATTTGGAATATTGTGCACTTATGTTAACTGAAATCAAGTGTGTCTCATTTCTTTCCTGTTTAATTCATAATTTTTAAAAAGGTTATGACATTAACAATTTCTAAAAGAAACACCACACACACTTTGTATTTATGGATCGTTTTAACACCCAAGAACCTTACGTTTAGGAGAGGGGGGCTTGTCGGTTTGAATGATTGATTGTCAATATTTTGATGTATGTTAAAATGAGTAAGAGGATAAATTATGTTATTTAGCTTTATGTACACATGCCCCCGCCCGGGATCTCATTATCCTTTTGCTTATTTACATACCTTCGTTACATTAACATCCTTATGCAGATATTTACACTGGCCTTGGTTAAACAAGCAGTGTGCAATATGGGGAGTAACCTGGTCTCGAAACCTATCTTTCGTTCCAACTCAGCGATTAGAAAATCAACTCAATCTTTGGGGTAGCGCAAAGATCACTAAAGATAATCCAATTTAATATCATGACATTGATTACTTAATTCATTCGAAAGAAACTGACTATTTGAACGTTAGGGCACCAGCTACGTAGAATATACATATCCCAAAGATAGATACCACCAAACTGACGTCCCTAGCACTTTCACTGTCCTTCCCTCCTGAACATACCTAACGGTGACTTGGTTAAAAAGCCTGGAAACCAAGCGCATTCGGTTGATTTGTTGACGCGGTTTAACGTCCAATTTCTCACTTCTGTACTTTGAGAGATCCAAATATTTTTTAAAGTTACATTTTATGTTTCAGGAGTAGACTATATGCGTGCAGCGTAATTAAATAAACCATGAAAGACCCAAGTGGATAAATGGAATAATATATAAAAGTTTATTTACAAACATTTAGATGCGTCGACATCAATTGATTCAGCATCCCAACTTGACATTCAGCAGTTTCCAACATTAATTTTAATTTACTTTCTTCCAGTGCGGATTTGGGCCCCCATAACTTTCCTTGGGTCAAACAGCCCACCAATTACGTCCCTGTACATTCCTCCGCTCGGAGCTCCTACTCAGGACCAAACTCACCACCGAGTTCTCTCACTAACAGAAATAAAACACTTACTAGCCTCATCGCTGTGCAATGAATCATAGCCAATCCTAATCACTTTTAGTGCAAAGTACATTAAAACAATTCGCGGTTACTTATCAAACTTCAGGCCTGATAAACTTACGAAGATAACCTTGTTACGCACAGAGCTAGAATTACTACCAAATGAAGATTCTCTATCACGACGCCAAGGATAGGTATCTATCAAGTGTACAGAAAGCAGTAATAACTTTCTGTAAATTTCTCTTTAAAAACCGAGATCAATGTAATACCTCACTACCTATTTCCTCAAAAACTCTCGTTTTAAATTATCTCAATCTCCTCTACTTCAAGCTGTCTGGGCAAATTTTTTGCCCTGGTCACTCAAACTCACCTAGGTCTATTTCTTACCTGCGCGCACAGGTTGAAGTAAATCTGTACAACTCAGATCAATAAATTTATCTCCCGCGACTTTAGCTATCTGAAGTAAACAAACTGTGATTTCTCTTATTTTTCGCAAATACCAAAACTCAAGAGATGGGAGTGGAGAGTCCCTGTACCAGGCTCTCGCAAGGATAGCTCACCCAGTACGCAAAGGATGTCCTAGTTTACGTTAATCAGAATTAATTATCCCACTTATAAGCAATAGTAGCTGTGAAAAAATTCCATCCCTTACACAAAAATCACAGCGAGAAGAAATATTCCACCTAAGGTTCAAATAAGCTCAATAATTCTCTACAGATAGAATAAATTGTCATTAATCATATTGGAAATCTCCCTAAGTCACTTTACGTTCCCCGAACGTAGGTTTTCGAAATACAGGTCCGCTGTATTTGAATTTGGTTCCCCGATGCAAGTAAACTTTACCTTTACTTATTCAACTTCCGCCTCACGACTCCAACCCACGAGCCACCCATTTATCAGTACTTTCCGGCTAAATATATATTTCTACAAAGTTAGACTGCTTCATTTCTCTATCACATTCATCATAGAGGATTGGCATTCCAGCGACTCAGATGACGAAGATAGTCACCTGTCGTAATGTACCATCTCGGTAGTACTTCCACGGATTTAACAATGCACCTTGCGAGACTAAAAAAGTCTCACAAGGGTCCTTCCCATTAACATATATTTCCAAGCAAGTCTCAATCTCGTAATTCATTGTTATGTGCTCCAGTGTTCTCAAATACAATCAAATATATAATACCATCTCTCTGTTTCACAATCCGCTGTCTTGCTTATTCATTTCCATTCGTTCCGACACCACGAGAATAGGAGTGTAATAATTACCAGTACTTAGGCTGACTAGAGATGTCATTCCAACCTTCAAGAGAATACCTTCAAGGGAATAGGCGCAATTACGTTATCCGAGGACAATTACACTTGTTCGGCTAGGAAAGCCTTACAAATACACCCTTCCCTTAATCTCTTCAGAGCGAAAAAAACATTCAATCCCCCCTATTCCTCTAATTTCCCAGGGATTTGATTACGAACAACAGCATTGCCCATTACTTTAAGTTACTGGAAAAATCACTGGAATAAAAACTTATAATCTATTGAGACTGACTTAAAACTCCAAAAGAGTAATTACCGAGTTTTCGTCATGATTTCCCACTTCAAATTACATTAACACATTTATCAGAAATCGCTTATAATTACACATCTCCATCACCGCCACTCTTTTGCCCACCATCCAAACGGCAGGCATGTACTTTCATAGCTTCTACATCGCGGAGCTGGTACGTCGTGCCCAGTCGCTGACAAATGTCCAACTCTGACTGCGTCCACCAAGTGCTAGTGTGAGAATGCTACCAAACCATACTCTTGGTTCCTCAATTTTTCATCTACCTTACACCGTCCCTTGAAGCAGGTTTAAAAGGCTACGCAATGAGAAGGCTCCGTTCTCTCTTCATATTTCAAGCCTTCCAATCCGCAGGGCAAAAGAAAAAAACGGGCTGGGCGTAAAAAAGAACTTCTCTGTTGTGAACAAGCAACAAGCACAACTCTCTTTCCCCTCGCGAAACATTCTCTCAGCGTTTCACACAAACTATAAAAAAAATTAATCGACTTTTTCATCCTTCCACTAAAATATGAGGCAAAGATATAACAACGAATTCCGATATTGAAATTTAAACAAAGATATAATCTTAATTAAATAGAAACATTATCGTAGTACATTGCAAACGGCTGAATCATTTTCGGATTCCTGAAATAAATCACAAATTATTAAACACACATATATCAATAATATTCAAATAAAATGCTTCCAGCTCAACTTCAGATTTTTTTCCAATTTCTTACTTCGTATGCAAATTAAATTTAGAATCAATTATTACCATCTTAAAACAGTGAAGAGGGCCCCTCGCTCAAACCCCTCTTTTAAATCATTTTTCAACATATTTCAAAAACTAAGAGCACTATCAAAAATGTAAGAACAGAGCTTACTAGAACTTACAAATTAATATGAATTACAATGGACAGCAATCTCGAGATCTTGTACATTGATGAGTGATACGTTTCCAAAGATTATTTAATTAAAGTCTCAGTACTAATCAAAGGACAAAATTTCGAGATCGCTGTTCATTGTATTTCATAGTATTTTGTAAGTTCTAGTTCGCTATGTTCTTACATTTTTGATAGTGCTCTTAGTTTATGAAATATTTTGAAAAATGTTTATAATGTGGGGCTTAAGATGGATGTCTTAACACTTATCCCATCTCGTTTCCATTAACCCTTTGTTTTGTGTCTTCAAATTTCAAATAGTTGATTGCCAGTCGAGGCTCAAATGCGGAACTCAAACTCTGTTTCATGACCTGATATCTGTGACCACTTGACCACTGCAGTCATCTATTACTCTATGCTGCACTGCTTACATAATTAATCGTTGCCATCCAGGGTTGCAATGACATTCTCTCTCATTGATAACAAATAAATAAATAATTCGTTGAATGTACGCAAGTTCGGAGAATAGCTCTGACTTCTGTTGCTTATGCAACCACGCATTGTTACAAAAAAGTCACTCAGCAAATGGAATCTGTTTGAGATTCGACTTGGCGCAAACAAATTATTGTTACCTGGTGAAAAGTCATCAAGATCATACACATTTCGGCCTATCTTTACTTCAGAGAATTTCTGGGAATCTTTGGAGAATCCTTGCGCAGCCATCGCATAATTTCGAAATATGCATTTTGGGATAGAGCAGGTTGGAAGTCTTTGAGGGTACCTTGTCGGCGAAATTCTACTGTTAATAGTACTGAAAATATCAAGCTCTAAAGTCTATTTTCCCAGACTTTTGGCAGCCTGTAACTCCGAAACTAAGCGGAATTCGACAAATTACAAAGACACACTTTCTCTTTAGTTTGATGAGAACCTTTCGTTCCTAGAGTTTTAACAATGAAGTTTTGTCTACCATTTATATACAATATGGAAATTTATTTCGTCTTATTTTCTTTTGTTGATTTTTCTGTCTCGTGAGGTTATAACTTATAATTTTACATTTTCAAGTAATTTTTAAGGTTTGTTCGTAGTTATATTTAAATTTCATTGTTTAAATTTGTCGTACATTAAGGATACATGCGTTCATTTCTTCTTGCTTTAGATTTCTATCGCTATTGGATGGTCATTACCAAGGCGATAGATGAAAATATGGCGTCATTATGAGTTTAACTTGTTTATTACTAGGAAGTTTCTATCTTTTCGAGAACGGTCGACGTTTGTCACGTTAAACTAATAAAATTTTGTGTGTTGGTGGAGGATCTTGGATATGAAATGAAATGACGACTTGATCATATTTCCCATACTTCATATTGAAAGATAGGATGCGTAAATAGGTTTGAAGTTAGCCCCGTCATCGAAAAAGATATTTAACACAAATTATATAATTATTTCATTTCCACTGCGGACTACCTTCTAACATCCTCCTTCCCAAACCCCTATTGGAATGAAACTGAGATTCATAAAGACCATAAATAAATTCAAATTGAACTTCCGCCCATTCTTTTCCTAAAAATCCAAAGATGAAGCAGTGATAATGTTGAACTTTTGAAAATAATAGAAGGAAAAAGCTAATGTTTCATTTGTTCTGTGAATGATACAAAAGTTTCACTAGCGTGTGCACGTTGCTGATAAATGGGATCCTAATTAACATTGAAAGAGTTGCTATTACAAGCAAAAGTAACAGATGAATTTGTATTTGAAAGACACTACTTGAAAATAAATATGAAAATATACTATATTTAACCTCAGATAGCCACTTCCGACATGTAAACTATTAATCAATAATATTTTAAAACTCGTAATAAAATTTAGTGAGCGTAGTACATACTGATTGTAATATTTTGTACATTTTTTTTTATATACTTTAGCTGCCTTCAAGAAATTTCATGATTTTATGACGTAATTTGTTCTCTCATGAAAATGTATAATTATATTGCTTTGAGGCCTCGTTATACAAAATGGCACGCGAAAGAAACCATAGTATTAAGATAATATTAATGTTTTTACTTTTCGTTCTTGAGATTGGAAAAAAAATTCAATCTGCAGGAACCAGTATGTCTCACCTAAAAAACGAAGAATTTTAGTAGTCAATACACAGGCTAAACGGCTGGAGCTAGAAAAACGAAATTTGGTATGACGGTACACCATAACTAGTAGGTTACGAAAATATAACAAAATGTTTCCAAAGACGCCATCTTGGATCCAAAATGGCGAACCCCCAACATTTATTTTCCACGCCGTTTGAGCTAGAGATACGAAATTTGGCATAAAGTTGTATCATCAGGAGTAGATTAAGGAATTTTTTTAAAAAAAGGTTAGAAAAGTCACCATCTTGGATCAAAAATGACGAACCCCAAAAAATGTATTTTCTACGCCGTTTGAGCTAGAGATACGAAATTTGGCACAAAGTTGTATCATCAAGAGTAGATAGATTAAGGAAATTTTTAAAAAATGTTAGAAAAGTCGCCATCTTGGATCGAAAAAGGCCACCAAACCCATTGTTTTATAGAATACACATCCTAAATGACTGGAGATAGGAAAACGAAATTTTGTATGGCGATACACCATAACTAGTAGGCTACAAAAATATTACAAAAGTCCCCAAAAGTCTTAGTTATAAAATGCTCCAAAAATTAATTACATTGTTTCAGCCTGCTACGAGTTATCCCATTCACCTTCAACAGAAAGGAACGTCTTTTTTCCCGGTAACTGGCTTTAACTAGTCTTAATTACAATCAACATCATTGTAATTTCAACCAATAATCAGAAATCCTCAAATTAAGACATATGTGGAATTGAGATAATAAATTGGAAGCATGTAATAGAAATTTTGTTGTCTGGTAAGTTCTATGGCGGTACAAGTTATCAAATTAGAGGCCATAAATACATTTAAAAATTCACGAGTTATCAAATTTGTTCTCTACAAGAGCCGCGGCAGCACCTGTTGAGAAGATGAGATTTGTTAAGTGCGACGCGAAACTTCTGAGATTGTAATTTTCTGGCAAAAGTGATTCAAATTTTCACTCAATTTCTATTTTGAAAAAAAAAAGAAAAAGGAAAGAACAAGACAAGCTTCGCGCGAGTAAGACAGACCCACTAACCATTCGTGCCACGTCATATGATGTACCCGAGTGAAATATGTTGAGAACCACTATGCTAGTGGTAATGTGTAATTTTCATAAGTAATGCCTAGGTTTAATATAATATGTATTGATAACAAATTCGTTTGCCAATAGTTACCAATATTCTTATAGCCGCTATTAGGTACTCAATTACTGTATTTCAGTAAGCACATCATATTTCAACGCCTTTACAAAAACAACTGAATGTCGACATTTACTCAGGTTCAATTCTATTACATTATTATTTCTATCCCCTTAATTGTAATAAGGTTCAAGTTTGTATAAAGGAGTGATTCTCAGTTGATAGGCAGTGCAGTAAGACATCACTCACCCTTAACTGCGGAGTAATATACCGCTTTCTGTGTTGTTAGTTATTTATTGATACTGAGTGTGTGAGTGTTGCTGTATGTTATGACTTGTCTACTTGCGAGTTCTAAAAAATCTACACATTAAAGAAATTACATTGGTGGATTTCACCACAATCATCCAACTTCACGTCGGTGCCCAGAATCGAAAGCTTGTTCTTTGTCCAACAATTAAAAAACTTCATATACAAGCTTTGTCTGATATTATAATTCCTGAGATACTATTGTAACAGACTTAGGTTGGGCACTCAAGCAAGAGGGATAGTATGAGTGAGATAGTACATATGTGATATTGCTTATGCAGGTTATGTAACATTCATATGGTCCTTCATGATGTATCACGCTGCAAATGTGCCCCCCAAAAAATTGTCTCTTTTACTTTGATGTGTCCATCTGTTCTATTGATGACACCAAATGTGGAAACAGGAAAGATGCTGATGAAGAACAAACAACACATCTTATAATGTGGCAGTGATTCCTTCAGGCCCCTCATCCGCAAATCCTCAAGAGCACCCACAACTTTTTCCGGTCAAAATACGTTAGAAAACGGGCACTCACTGCTCTCCGGGCTCAACGGGCAATCTCCACTTACACTCTCACCCAAATCAAAATCTCGACGGAATTTCTGCACAAAGTTTTTGTCAATAGTAGAAGATAGTTGCATAAGTCTAAATATAACGATTAATGTTTAGGTATTTTGTTGTAGAGTTTTAGTTCCTTAATAAAAGGTAATTCCGTTTTCTTGATCTAAAACACTAAGCCCTAGAAGTGTGAAGACTCTTTTATGTTATAGAGGAGAGGTTTAGAATTTCATTCATAATTATTATGACCATATTTAATAAATTCGTTTAAAAAATGTAAACATAAGAAAAAGACAATTTGTCACATACAGGGTTTGCAATTCGGAGCCCAAAATTAAGTCATTACAATGATTACTACAATAAATAGTAAACCATAAATCCTAAAGAACACACTAAAATAAAATTTAATTTTTGGAAAGTGATTGGCATCGTGTGGCCAGTGTTGCCAACTTAGTGTATATTTTTTGTCAAATGTCATTACGTCAGTTTATTGAATATGCGGTATCCTCATCTTCTAGTGATGATAAGCATCTTAAGTGAAATAAAGAACGCAGTGCTGCAAACTGTTAATGTTATACTAGGCTAAGCATAGAAAATTCTAACGTTTCTCCAAAATAAGTGGCGAACCTTCTCAGTTTGCAACACTGCCTTCTATGCTTCACATATGATGTTAACTATCACTAGATAATGGCATATATTCAATAAACCGATGTAGTTTCGTTTGAAAAAAACACGATATATCAGGTTAGCAACACTGACCATCCTATGACATCACTTTTTAACTCCTAATATTCACTGAACTAATGTAAACCACCTTCTTGGAAGTAAATTTTATTTTAGTGTATCGTTTAAGTTTTATGACGAAATATTCATTGCATTTACAATGGCGAGGACTCGATTTTAGGTTCCAAGTTGCAAACACTGTATCTCGGAAACGAAGCGGAATTCGGCCCATGTTTATATGAACTTTCTTTCTTGTTTCGATGTCAATATTCACATCCAAAAGTTTGTAACAATCTTTTCTTTACACCCTTTATAAGAAAACAGACGATAATATTAAGATGTAGAGCCATGTAAAATTTGTTATTTCTTGTTCATCCAGCAGTCTAGCGAATGAAAAAAAAAAAGGTATTTAAAAGGGGGAAAATAAGGTTATATTAAAAAATAAAATAAAATAGAGAGGCCTCAATGAAAAGAAAACAGTTAACTGTATGTATATAATAAAAAAATACCAGACGCAAAGATTATGATCTGACCAGATAAAAAAATAGCTAGTTAAATCGAGCCGCTTAAATGGAAAAGTCATCGGAGTCGAGGATATGAAGTTCGCGAATATGTTATATAGCGTAATGGTAATTGACAAATACAATGGGGTGACGCAGAAATGCATGAAGATATACGCTGGAGTTTGAAGGACACGATGAGCCCGTACCAGAAGTTTGCCCGTCCAGAAGTACAAGATATTTGGTATGAATCCCTATGGAAAATTGAGTTGAGAGTTCAATATAGGGGGATTCACACACACATTAACAATATAGTAGGAGGACCAAAGCGGCATTCCAGTTGTCCGGGAGTTATGACGTCATCAATATGCCATCCGTAGAATTCCCAGTAGAATTTTTAAATGTGTATAACTTCCCACAGAATAGAGGTAATTGTAGTATCCGTATATGGCACTAAGTGTGAAATACATTGAAGCAAACCTTTAAAAAAAGTTTTTTTTTAACAATCGTTTTTAACTTTAAATTTAAATAGCTCCGTAATCATGAAGAACTGTGAAAATATTGTAGTAACAAAAAATGTAGATTGTATTATAATCTATACAACTATGCCATTATATTTTCTGTATCATTTAACATAAAGGAGTAGTGTGATTGTATGTAAGACAAAGTGGTGTGGCTTCGTACCTGTCGTGCTTGTATCATTAAGTGAGAGTTATCAAGTTTCTCCACCACTGCAAATTTAGTCTTTAGATCATTCTAGTTAACAATATAGGGTGGAGTACTTTTTCGGATAATAATTTTATCGGAAAGTATGTTCTTGATCTTTTTATGGATAAATTTCAGCGTTAATGGGAAAATTCTATCACAATGGAGTTGCTTTCAGTTTTCCAAGAGACTGAGCGATAAAGATTTGTTTTAAAGTCATTGTGTTGTACTTCTTCAGAAAATATATTTATCAATTTCGTTTATCTATCCGAAAACGTTAGTAAGTATTAATAAAATCTTTCACTTTATAATTACGCATAGATACTTGAATACGATTGGAGATAAGGATGAACCTTTAATTTCACTTATCTGCATGAAAACCGGCCCTGACACCCTTCCTGCTGATTCTTATATAAAATTGAATCCTGAATACGAATATGACATCCGTTTTCCCCATCACCCACCGTTTTCGGGGGAGCCCCCCCACCTATTTATCACTTTTCGATAATTTGGAGGGATTAAAAGGATTATTTTAGTGTTGTACATTTCTTCTCAGGAACTAGAGAGGTGGAATGTTCTAAAATATGAATAGTTGTAGTAAGGAGATAGTTCTTAGGGGGGAGTGGTGATTTCCCCCCTTAAATTGTAAACAAAATCATTAAAAATGATCGATTTTCCCTGTTTTTTCGCATTTTTGTCACTTATTTTAGGCATATTCCAGCTTCCAGCCCCCCTCATCATCCCCAAAACACCCGCAAATTATAAAATTATATAGCAACAATAAAAATATATAACAATAATTTCTAGAAAAAATAACAAAAATATATATAGCACCTATTTAGGGATGCAAAAGGATTATTTTAGCTGTGAAGAATAATACATAAAAATTTAAATAGTAAAAAGCAAAATAATAAATGCAAAGAATAATAAATACGTTCATTTGGTGCTTGCTTTCCTTTTGTACCATGAGGTAGAAGTTTCTAGTACCTAATACCAGCAGTACTCTGCCAACATGCTCCCAATCCACTTCCCTGAAAATATATTGTCGAACTTACTGACGTCTTTTTCCCCGTTCCCCGTGTTCATCCAAAACTGCTCCTATATTTTCAGGGAAGAAGTCCAGGTGTGAGTGAAGGATATGCATTTTTAGAGACATGTTACACCCCATGGCTTTTTTACGCTGACAGCAATTCCTCGACATGAGCGACATAATCATCACCTTCGTTGTTAGCCAAAAAGTTCTCACACACGTTTTTGAATGCAAGCCAAGCTCGTTTTTCTCTTCGATTCAGGTGTTCAATAAACGTCGAATCTTGGAAAAGTTGTCTAATCTGGGAGCCCACGAAAACTCCTTCCTTGATTTTGTGCCTCACTAAGACGAGGAAATTTAGTTTTCAAAAATTGAAATGCATCACCTGTTTTGTCCATTGATTTCACAAACCCTTTGATCAATCCCAGTTTGATGTGCAAAGGCGGCAAGTAAAGATTTTCCTTCGGGACCAGAGGATCGTGAACAACGACATTTTTCTCACCGGGAGTTAAACTTTCTCGCAAAGGTCAGTTCCGTAAGATATAATGTTTGTCTCGGGCTCGGCTATCCCATTCACAGAGAAAACAGCAATATTTTATGAGCCACGTCCGTGAGTAGAGCCACAACTTTTAAGTCAGCTCAAATTTTCCAGTTATAATCATGATAACCGATTTGATCAAGGATTCGGCTGATGTTTTCGTACGTCTCCTTCATATCCACAGAGTATGCAGCCGGGACTTATGGTAACTCATTCCCATTGGCAAATAGGACAACTTTCAAGCTTGCCTTTCATGAGTCTATGAACAGCCTCCATTTGTCTGGGTCACATGGCATCTTCAGTTCTATCAGCAATGCATTCGAATTAGGGCAGAACACTAAGCCTTCAGCATCCGAAAAAAGTAATTTCAGGGTTGACTGCCTGGTCCTGTAAGAAGAGATTTTTAGGACCTTTTCTAAGATATTCCACTGTTGAAGTAGAGATCCAAGAAGTTGAGATTTACTCTTCGGTAGCTCCAAATCCCTGATGAGATGATTCAATTCCGACTGAGTAACGAGGTGAGATTGTCAATTAGCTGAATTAGCTGAACAATCTTCATCATCGGTGGACGTACCATCATTTGAATGTCCAGACTGTGCCTCAAAGTCTTGCAAACCCCTTTCTGGCTCTACAGTATATGTTTCTGGGGCCACTGGGATTGGCAAAGATTCGTTGTAAGGAGCTGGTCTAAGAGCTGAAGGAATATTAGGATACTGAATTGTGTGCTTACTTTTGCTAGAGAATCTGACGGTGGAAGTCTGTGAGATGACAGAAATGGCATTGATTAACGGGTACCTTTGAGCTATTTGGTCAAGCTATTGTAACAAGTAGTGCAGCAAACCTTTGGAGCCCAATCCTTGTCCTGATCGCCAACTTGGAAATCAAAGTACAATTTATAAGCAGTTTTAAGAAGCGGAGAAAGTGGTTTTCGTTGCGCTTTTAAAGTCAATTCCCCGCAAACATAGCAGAAGTTGTCTGGATGATTTTTAGACTTGCGCGGCATAATAGAATAGTAAATCAATGGTAGAAATTAATCACAACTAACACCCACGTACTGTAATTCACTTAGAAAAAGCCGGAGTAACAAACAATTCTACCGTTTTCCACAATTTAAACAACTTGCAAACTCAGAATCCATGCCTAGAACACTGACAAGTTGACTCTCCGATCGCTAGACATATACTGCGAGAAGATCAAGATTACAGTGCAGGACTAATGCAAGTTAAATCTTGTCGAAGCATGACATTTCCTGCGCAATTTCCTACTATTTACATTTTTATGTATTATTCTTCAAAGCTAATCCTTTTCATCCCTAAATAGGTGCTATATATTGTTGCTATACATTTTTGTTATTGTTCCTATATATTTTTTTTATTGTTGCTATATATTTTTATAATTTGCGGGTGTTTTGGGGATGATGAGGGGGGCTGGAAGCTGGAATATGTCTAAAATAAGTGACAAAAATGTAAAAAAAAAACAGGGAAAATCGATCATTTTTGATGACTTTGTTTACTATTCAAGGGGGCAAATCACCATTCCCACCCAAGAACTACCTCCTTGCTACAACTATTCATATTTTAGAACATTCCACTTTTCTAGTCCCTCAGAAGAAATGTACAACACTAAAATAATCCTTTTAATCACTCCAAATTATCGAAAAGTGATAAAAATAGGTGGAGGGGCTCCCCCGAAAACGGATGTCATATTCGGATTCAGGAGGTAATTAATTTTACATAAGAATCAGCAGGAATTGTGTCAGTTGTTTTTTTTTCAGACCAGTGTTTTCCATGAACACTTGCAATGTACAGTACAATTTAAAAATTTCTTCGTGCAGCTGTATGAATTTGCAGCATAACATTTCTTCCTGCATCCACATTTGACCATCTCCTGACAAATGTTAGCAGCAATGAGAATGTTGATCCATGTTGTCAGGAGTCTATTTCCTTCTTTCTTCTACCCATAGTCTTCAAATATTATTGAACCTACCGTAGGAGAAAGGGAATGAGTTAAGGTTCCACCATTCCAAATGATACCATCATAATTTGAAGGGGCGGCTGAAATGACATCAGTTGTTTCATTGGCTTGAACCTCATTCTTGAGGCAAAAAGAACATAAGATTTCTTGAAACGATACACCTTGTCAACATATTTGCAATCGAGGGGGAATATTCTTGAAATTTATGAGTAAAGAATTCTTCCATATTGCCTTGTCTCGATTGTGTAGCTATGTACATTAGGCTCAGAAGAGAAACATTTTCTCTTAACATTCTCACTTGCTTTTGTTGTATCCGCTTAGGTTTTACCTTTTTCAACGGAAAAAAAATATTTTTCTGTATTTGGGTGTCAAATTCTTTGCTTCTTCTAATAAGGACTTTATTCACAAAACTATATTGTTTACCTTTGTCTGCAAGTAATTACACTGATTCTTTGGCTTCGCTAATGTCAACTTGAAGAAAGAAGAAGAAGGATGATCATGACGGTTTATAAATTCAGAAATTTTGGGCTTTGAGAAGCCCATGCCTTTAATTTGATGTGAGTTTGACTTAAAATATGAAACGTACACCGTGTATATGAATTTTTGAGAAGCAACTGTCGCTTCCCAATGTACGAGAGGCGTTCCATATTGATTTACACTTTTTTTATTTACACTTATAAGAACCTTTATGCCTCGGCAGATACATCCACTTTCTGAACACAGTCTCCATTAAGAACTACACACTTGGGCCACCGATGTGACAACTTCTCTATGGCCTTTGCGAACCACTTTTTTGGAGTCTGTCACACCCACGTCCAGACAGCATCTTGCAGTTCCTGGAAGTCGGCGAAATGATGTCCACGCAGTGGTTTCTTCAATGCCCCGAAGAGTTGGTAATCAGAAGGGGCCAAGTCAGGAGAATAAGGTGGGTGTGGCAGCACCTGAAAACCCAGCTCATTAATGGCAGTCGTGGTTTCCCGACTCGTGTGGGGACGAGCGTTGTCGTGTTGTGGAGCACACCTTTCGCCCATTTTCCTGGTCGTTTCCTCTGAATTGCACGGCACAAACTCCGAAAGGTTGTCACGTATGACTCGCTGTTAATGGTGGTCTCGGGTTCCAGAGAGTCAATGCGTATGATTCCATCCTTGTCCCAGAAGACTGTTGCCATGCGTTTGCCTACGGAGGGCTGTGTACGGAACTTCATTGGCGTGGGGCTACCTTGATGCTTCCACTGCATTGATTGGGATTCGGTCTCTGGCTCATGGTAGTGCAACCAAGTCTCGTCGCCAGTAACGAGTTTGGACATGAAGCCTTCTGGATCCTGGCTGCAGCGTTGCACAAGATCGCTGCTCACGTCCTTGCGCTGTTGTCTTTGTGTAGCATTCAGGGATTTGGGAAACCACCTGGCAGACACCTTACCCATCTTAAGGTGTTCGTGCACTATGCGGTACAGAGTGCTTCTGGCATGTCCTGTGGCCGCCTCCAGTTCCGTGAACGTGATGCACCTGTTGTCCTGAATAAGCCGCTCCACTCTTGAACTGTTCACTTGTGTTGTCAGAGTCACTTTCCTTTCAGAACTGGTTCCCTTCGCCGTTGATGTGCGGCCACTTTTCCAGCCGTCCACCCAGTTGAATACGGTTTTGCGTGACGGTGCGCACTCTCCACACACTGCAACCAATCGCCTGCGAATTTCCGCAGTCTGTACACCCTCTTTCCACAGAAACCACGTTGTCCAGCGCCGTCCTTGCTGATCACCTTCCATGTTGTCCGCTCACAGCTGTTGGTGAAATTGCTGCAGGGTACAGGGATTACACGTCTCTGTATTGTTCTTCCGCCTGAAGGCAGACTTAAGTACTACTTCTTTCCAACTTTCAGGACGAGCTCAATGGTGGACCTTGAAAGAAGAAAAAAAGTGTAAATCAGTATGGAACGCCCCTCGTATCTGTCTGATATCTAAGAGCAAATGAGTTTTGAAGAGATGGTTTGTGTCTACTGCTGCAAGGTGACTTAGTCACCGAGATGTTATGACTGTATAGCGTTATTTTGACAAATCAGTCAGACTTTGTATGTAAAGCAATTTATATTGAAATTGAAATTTGAATCTGAATTGAATGTAGCATAAAACTATCTTATTTTTTGTCGGCAGTAAGAATTGTCTGAAGTATATCAATGATGATAGGTATCTTGTCAAGTATGTTTTTTGTAGACCTAAATCTATTTAGATCATTGCTAAATGTATCAAGAAAATCATTATTAGAGAAGTCTTCTAAACATTTGAAGAAATCCTTAAGAGAGTCACCGAGATGGGTGTCTGTTGAAGGTGTAGCTACATCAGAATAAGATTTTTGGGCTCCCTGAGGAGATCGTGGTATGAAATCAGAGTTCTTAGGCTTAGAACTTGAAGATTCACAAGTTCATTACTTAAGTCGAGAAATGGATTTCCATTCTTCCGAATATCGTCAATCATATTCTTCACATCGCATAGAAAGTCATCTTATCCTTTTGCCATTTCATCATGTTGAAAGCAATCACAGTGTTCATATCCAGATTAAATTTTGAAGTCCTCAGGTTGCTTGTTTACCTCAGGGGCAAACGTAGACCAGTTCAAAAGAGCAATTGGATCTTGAGTTAAGCCGACTACTCCCCCTGTTTCCTTTATTATCTTGTTCAGCTGTTCATGCTCTTGATCGATTGGAATGGAAGAGAAATGTTTCTTAGATCTATTAACAGTGAACCTTACAATCCTAAGTTCATCAAGAACCAATTTTTTGTAATCGTTTCATGACATTAACATGGACAGGAACCCATCTGCCATAATGGTAGTGTTCACAAGCAAAAAAGAGATATCTGAGATGTTGCAAGGTTGATACATCAGGTTCAAAATTTTCCTCTCTGTGGGCACGTACGAAGATCAACAACAGAGCCTCTAAATTCCATAACAAGAAACCAATATGCAAATGTAGAATATAAACTGTTGTTCTTAATCCAAGTATTAAATTCAGTCTCCGTTGATATTTCTTCTTAAGCTTCATTGAGGAGTAACTGCGGTACTGCATAGGTTAACTCGTGTGCATATCTATTCTTTCCGTCATGTATGGCTTTCAGAATACTATCTGCGATCCCTTGAAAGGTTAAACCAGCTTAAACAAGAGTTTTAATCCATCCTGTCCCTGCAATATATCACGAATCGCCTTTGCACTATGTTTTTACGTGTGAAAGCCTCCAAGCGTGATCACAATATCTTGCAGAAAATCTCTCCACTGCAGTCTCTTCATTATACCATCAATTGGCTGATCACCAGTTATTACGGGTATCTGGTCTGAATTTAAATGATGCATGTTTTTCAACATAAGCAATTCTTTACTCATGAATTTCAACAATATCTCCCTCGATTGCAAATAATGTTGACAAGGTGTATTGTTTCAAGGTCTTGTTTGCCTCCAGAATGATGTTCAGGCCAATGAAACAACCTATGTCATTTCAGCCGCACCTTAAAATTATTATGTTAGCATTTGGGATTGTGAAACCTTAGTTCAGTCCATTTCTCCAACGGTAGGTTCAATAACACTTGAAGACTATATTTACGTGTTTCATGAGGCAAATTAAAAATAAATTGAGGAAAACATTGGCAGTACATGTTGTCTGAAATTCTTACTATGAAGTTTCCATAAACAACGAGAGCCGTGAAAATCGAGGTCATGGAATGAGACGGAAGATAGCTCCAAATGTGAGGCTTCCCAACGATTGAACAATGTTTGTGCGTCACTCACAAAACAAACAAGAATTATTTTCGATATCTCACGAATCTCTTTAAAACCTTAAGATGTACACAGTGATATCTACTTAACTGCAGAAGATACCGTTACCCATGTTGGCCCTGGAAACAACATGACACAAAGGTGCAACCATGAAGAATCTCACATCAGGATAGTATTACATGTGCTACAGTCATTAAAAGAAGAGGCAAAAACAGTACTAGTACGAACCGTGGTTCCGATGTTGGTGTCATTTTAGTTTATAATTTTAACAGTTTAGACATTGCAGAAGACTGTCAACGGTTGACCGTTGACCGTTGGAACTTGACGTTTCGAAAAACTGTAAAACAAAAAGAAGTTTCGAGCCTTTTGGGGCCCCTGCCTTCACTGTGTTTTGTTGACTGTTTGAAAAAGAAGTAAATGAAATTTGAAAAATAGACTGCAACTGTCGCAGTTCTAATGCGTATATGAAGTGAAGAATTTAAAATGAAAATTTTAAATGTGAAATGTTCTCTAAACTATGAGAGAGGAGAAGGTGCCAGATGTAAAAGGTGAACTTGAACGCATAAGATGGAATACTATTGTATAGATCTAAGTTGAAAGAATAATGTCATTTTATTTTTTCATTGCTGAAAAAATCGTTTGCAGTATTTCGATGGCAATTGGAATTTTGTCAATCATGTTATCAGTTGAACTGAAGCGCTGGAGATCTTTTGAAAGTGTATCAATGAGGTCTGAAGACGAGAGATCTTTGAAAAATTGAAAAAAGTCTTTCAGTGAAGAAAATATATCTGTTGTGTTAGCTGCAGGCTTCTTCTTTTCTGATGAGACAGGAACTCCCCAAGATGATTTCCTGGCAGAATCTTCATTTTTAGGTGGCGGGTCGGGCTGGCGCCTGAGTATCTGTTTTTTCAAGGTGGGACAACCCCTGTAGTTAGCTGGATGGGGACCACCGCAATGAACACAGGTGGCCGGTTCGTCTCTGGACTTCTTAGTGCAATCTGCTGTGAGATGAAGGGCAGCACACTTGAGGCATCTTGGCAGGTTAAAACACGATTTCTGGACGTGTCCAAAACGTTGACATTTGTGGCATTGCACTGTAGTCGGACCTCTGTATTTTTCAACTGAGATGACATGGTGTAGTAGATATCTCATTTTCAGAATGTCAGATGGAAGGTGCTCTTTGTTAAGTGTAGCCAAAAATAATGGATAATTGATTTGCTTCTGAGAGTTTACATCCTTGCCGTGCAGCTGACTCACTGAAATGACGGAAAAGCCTTGAAGAGACAGGTCCGCTGTGATATCTTCAACTGGTGTGTCTATAGGCAGCTTCCTTATAACAACTTTTAATGGACGATCATTTCGTTTGTTTTCTACAGCAAATTGGTGCTTCTGCTGAAGACAAAAAGTTTGGATTTTTTCGAAATCAGGTTTACTTTTAGTTTGGAATTTAATGAAGTCACTAGTATGATGTATGATTGGACGTTCAGAACAAATGGCTGCCAATGATTTACAGAACGGATATCTATTGTGGATACCATAAATAAAGATAGCAGGTGTCTTAGGTGAATTTGAACTTTTGACTGAATTATTCTTAATTTGATCCGATTTTGAATGAGAATCTACAGAAGTGTCTGGATCTAGCGCTTGATATGAATTATTAATAGAAATCGGTGGTGCTGTCACAGCCGGTGTAGCTTTTGCTGTCTTCTTGGGCTGCAGAAAACCCTCAACTTCCATGGCAGAATCATCAGGTGAACCTATCGTGGTATTGGAAGAGGTGCGAGGCAATGAAGAGTTTTGAGAATTAACGGCAGATTCAGCATCCTCATTAATAACTTGCATGTTGGCCAAGAAATCACGGCACATTACGAGCGGCACATTCGTAAATGGCCAGGTTTTCATAATACTCTTCTTCCGGATGACGTTTATAGTATCTTTTTAATTTCGAAAAATCGAGTGGATCGATGGCAGACTTAAAATTGAGGCTCTTTATTTCACGAATCATCTTTTGAATGCGATCATCATCATATTCTGGGTCATTTTCGTCCAGCTTGAGCTGGGACAAACGAACACAAGCTCCTCTCATAATGGCTCCTATTACTCAACTCGAACGGTTGATACATTTCGGAACAAGAAATAAGATAAGAATAGCTGACGCAGAGAAAATCCCATCAGCGCTCGGACCAATTAGAAGACGTGCCTTGCCACTATAGTATGTATCGCTGGATGTGACTCAACTTCTTCAATAAAAGGAAAAGTACGACATTTAAACCATGAAAGAGGAGCCCTGATTAACTAACTGAAACAATCGTAAACATGATGGATAGACCTCTGACTCTCCTTGATTTAGATGCACCCGAATTCACGTACATTGAACTGTTTTTCATGAATTTATATGGAAGTGAGGAAGAAGACACCAGCAATGGCTTAAGGAAAACAATATTCTGCCACAAAACCCAAAATCCAGAAAAACTGCCGCCTACAGAGCATCTTCCGCGTCACTGCAGGCGTTCTATTTAAGAAGCAAGTATATTTTGGGCTTCCGCAAACGTGGCCATAGTTACACTTCCAGATCCTTGCAATTATGTGTGGAAGAAAGAAGCAAATAGACTCCTGGCAATATAGATCAGCATTCCCATTGTCGGAAAGGTAGTTTTGTTGGCTGCGAAAAAGACAGTAGTCTGTTGGTGCAAGTTCTGGTGAAAACGCGGATGGGGGAGTTTTTCCCAGCCACATTCCTCGATCTTAGCACAGGTCCTTCTTACCGTGTGTGGGCGCGCGTTATCACCGTGCATGAACACGCCCTTGCAATTATCCAGAGCAGGACGTTTCTCCTGCAATTCAGTCCGTAGGCGTTCAAGCTGCTGACAGTAGACATCTGCATTGATGATCTGGTTACGTGGCAAAAGCTCAAAATGGATTATCCCGCGGATATCCCACCAAACACTCAACATCACCTTCCAGAGGTGTAGATCCTGCTTTGGTATAATTCCTGCGCCCCCCCACCCCCACCCCTAGGTGCCCACTGTCGTTTGCTTATACTGTTATGGTAGAAGACTCACTTTGTATTTCCTGTTACCATTCTCTCCAGAAATGGCTCACGTCTGTGACGGTTGAGCAGGGACCTGCAGCTGTCAAATACTGCTGCTTCTGTTGAGGATTATATTAAATGATACAGAAAAGATAATGGTGCTGTTTTAAAGATCATAATACAATCTACATTTTTGTCACTACAATAGTTTCACAATTCTTCATGATTACGGAGCTATTTAAATTTAAAGTTAAAAACGATTGCCAGAAAGCATTTTTTTTAAGCTTGCTTCAATGTATTTCACACTTAATGCCATATACATATACTACAACTAATTTTGTATAAATTGTAGTTAATTTACTGTACTCTGGAACAAAAACTACTGTTTTGCCCCTATTCTGTGGGAAGTTATACGCATTTAAAAATTCTACTGGAAATTCTACGGGCGGCATATTGATGACGGCATAATTCTTGGACAACTGGGATGTCACTTTGCCCCCCCCCCATATTGTTAATGTATGTGAACCAAAGAATGAATCTGCAGTGGTGGCCAAACTTTTACACTCTCTGTAACTCTCACTTAATGATTCATACCTACTAAGACTCATCTCCAGAGCAACAGGAACCTTCAAGTGAAAGTGAGTATGAACCATCTCCACCCAAAATGTCGAGGGCCAGTATATTACAAGATATTGATGACAACATACAGGAGAGCATTTATGAAGACTATTACAATCGTGGCTTCAACTCCTATAGAAAACTTATGAGGCCCTATAAGTGCATTCGAAGTAAATCAAATTGCAAGGTAATATTTGATTATGTGACTAGCAACACTGAATTTCAAGTATGATATTGTTTGCCCTTTGATACTATAATGATTCAGATTATGGAATAAATTATATATCATCCCATTTTAAAACAAAATTATAATTTTATGTTGTGTTGGCACCACTGGTAATCCAATGATTGAACTATGTTTTGGCATATATCTTCCTAAAGTATGCATCTATACTTACTAAAATACTCTTGATTCTTAGTCCAATATTTACTTACTGATGAGCGACACTTTGAAAAGAAAAATCTTCTTGTTGATAAAAATTAAACTTGCATATTTTTAAAGCATAAGCTATCAAAATAGCCATGACAGAAAATTAGGTGAAAATTGAACTAAAAAGTCCTGCTTCCAAAGAACCAAAGATAAATATAACAATTTCTATATAAACCAATGCAATAAATATAGCAAGATGGCGAAGGTGATCAACATTCTTAAGATAAGAAAATAGAAAAAATTGACAATTAGTTATCGAAAAAGTGAATATCAGTAGGTATCAATGTCAACGATATATTAATTTATTGACGTACTAAATTAAAATTACCCGAATTAGAAAAATGTTCTCAAGCCCTTTATACTGTATGATTTTTGAGCGCGGAGAATATATTTAAAAAAATATCTAAAATTGATCCAGCTTAAAGCTCAATGATCTGCGATCAAGTGTCATTAAAATATTGTTTCACAATCCAGAATTATAAAGTAACTATCGGCCGAAGTAGTCTAGCGGTCTAAGTTACAATGTTTTGGATTGCAAGGCACAAGAGCCTGGTTTGAATTTCAGGTCGAATTTTTGGACCTTTCTTCTTACCTGCCAGCTAGTATTTTCGTCGACAAAGTTAGGTAAGGTTAGCTAGGTTGAGTTGTTACATCTGCTCGCCACTAAATGGAGAAAGATAGATTAGGTAAAGATAGCCAAGTTTACTTTATAGTTAACAGTTAATAAATCATTAACCAATGCACCAACTTTCGATCATAATAGTGGCTGGTAGTTAGTTGAAATTGAAACTTATTTATTTATTATTTTTTGTAACTTTGAGGCCGATATAATGTAGAGTAGATGTCGGAAGGAAGTCCTTAATGGTCTAATTTAAAGGTACCAACCCGGAATTTGCCTCATGTGACTGAGGAAAAACCTGGAGAAGGCTTAGCGAGGACGGACGAAGGTCTCTGGGATCTATCCTGGACCTTCCAATTCCTAAGATAACGCATTACCAACTCGGGTACGACAGCTTTGTGCAAGCAAAAAACAGGAAAGTTTCGAATTTCTTATTTTGATTTTTTTTATGCAAAACATAAGTAAATAAATAAAAAAAAACGAAACAATAACAGATACGTCCAGACAAATACCTGACTTTATAAAGTTTAATCCAGTCTGACATTTACAAATGAAATGGAAAAAGGAATGCTTTCAAAATATAAAAATACAATTAAATAATTATATTAAAATTAGCATTTCGTACTTTAATGTTCTGAAATAAATGTTCTGAGATAAATGAAGGTGGGAAAACTATTTTTATTTCTTGTTTTGAAATATGTCTGCACATGATGTCGCATACAAATTACCATTTCATTACATATTTACGAGCAGAGAAAGTAAAAATAACAAATTCATAACATAAGAAAAGAATCTCTTTTCACTTTCAAAATAATGACAAAAGTTTGTTTCTGATTTTATTTTATCTATGACAATAATGTGTTTTGTAAATCAACCTTAGCTAACGATATTAAAACATTCGTAATGATGACAGTGCAGAAATATAAAAGGATGATACGTAATTAGTCACAATATCATTTGTGAATTTGCCATTGAAACAAGAAGAAATGTCTTCTGCAATGGTTCTCCTATTGCTTGCAGTGACTTCAGTTTTAACCACTGTAACAGCTAATACGGATGAACCGAAATCATTGAGACAGGTATCGGAAAAGCGATTGATAGACTGCATCGAAGCAGTTGATTTCCAGTGTATGAAGCTAAGACTTGTGGCGAATACCTACAAACTATTGGAAGCTAAGTCTCTCGAGTTATTGCATGGAGTGAAAGTGGTATATCAGGGAGATCCCATCACAAGAGTAGCAGCCATGAAGGCTTTAGTGGAAAGAGATTGGAAGAATCTGTTGTTTAACTATATTCCAACTATGGTGAAGGATTTGTCACTAAAACTTAATCTCTTCAATGGAGGAAACTTTGTAGTGTCCCGAAGCAAAAACAAAAACGGATATATCGATATGTTTTTTGAAGCAGACAACAGACAACTAGCAGAAGGACGTAAGTTTTAACTTTAAAAATTTGAACGTTAGTGTCACATGGTCATGTGTAAGGTTTCTTCAATAACTGTCGTGAATTTATTGTTAGAATCATGCAAAATATAACAATTTTAAGCACTTTCCCCTGATTACGTTCAGTTCAGAAAGACTATTGAAAGTTTAATAAAACAGACAAAAATGTTAATAATGTTTAATAATAGCCAAGATCAGGAAAAAATCGGCATCACAGAGAATAAGTTCTTATTAATCAATCTCCACGTGTATTTGTGACTCGAACAATTTTTAAATTCGTAAAAAGTTATTTCTATTGTTTTTCTTCTCTTGGTCGTTACTGTGAATAAGCTCTGTCAATGATTCCCTTGCTTTTGTGAGTAGTTATACTCAAGGGCCTGAGCCAGACAACCTATTGTAAAGCTTAAAGTTACCAAGGGGTTTCCAAGGAAAGTAGTATTACAGTTAGAAAAATGTATTGACGAGTTACAAAATCTATTTTCCAAGTTAGAAATTTGTAGATATATTCAGTACAATAGAGAAGTGCTTGTCTCTGTTAAGACTATAAATGAATGTAATACAGTATAGGCATTAACGTGAAGAAGTTATGGACCATTATTTAAACGGCGTGGTTTAATTTATGAGAAATGAGGTAAGTAAATATATCGAGCCGCCGTAGCTCAGTGGTACAGTGTTGGCGTAGCATTCGGGAAGTCGTGGGTTCCATCCCAGCGGCTGACCATTCTGACTGAGGTTTTCCACGGTTTTCCTCAGTTATACTAGGCAAATTCCGGGTAGGCACCTTCGACAAAGGCCCTGGCCGACACTTTCTCGAATCCTTTCCCCTCCTCTATCTCGGCCTGAGTCTTGATGCCTAAATTCCGTAAATAAAATTCAAATTCGAAAGATAAGTAAATATCAGAACACAAGTGAAATAAATGAAAACTAATTTAATCTCATTTAAGAAGTGCGGGGGGAAGACATCAAATTATGATTAAGATTTAAATTGTCGTCCTAAAGTGTTGACACTTTTTTATGAATAAATTAAGGGACACTCCGAAAAAAAAAAAATACGGGACAAATCTGAATTAATCTAAAATGAAAATACCATGTGATTAGAATACAATGCGTTCCTAATACAAGGTACTATGGCCTCGACCATATGCATACCTTCAAAGTGCGGAGGTAGACAGAGTCTGCTTACCAGTCTGCATAGTAAACAGTTAAAAAAGAATACATCATGGCATATTTTTTAACATTATTGATATGTTGAACTTGTGTGTGAATTTGCTAGTCATGATACGGAACAGCCACTAATAATAGAGCACACATAATTTTTACCTAAAATACGGAGCGGGTCACAAGCGTAGCCCAACATATCTTATGTGTCAAGCCCGTATATTTGGATGATAGACAAATAATTACTAAAAACCTTTGAAATATGCCCTAAAATCTTCGAAAATAGCCAGACAATTAGTGACCCGCAACTTTACGAACACACCCTCAATTCTAATTTTGTTACAGTTAAAAGAAATCGGTAAAAGCCCAGTTAAAGATCCCAAATTTTGGTTTTAACAGAAAATAATATAAAACCAAGTCCTTAAAACTATAACTTTAATATTAAGGAATAAGTGTTTTAGTTAACATCTGTGCTCTACTGATGTATAATACTTATGCCTACTATCTACTATCTAATACACATCTTTTCTCATTTCTATTTTCAGGCAGCAAAAAGAAACGTACAGCAATGTTCTCTATAATGCTAATGAGTGGATTCTACACAACATTAATCACCATTGGGCTCGTGGCTGTAAAATTCCTAGCTTTTAAATCTATTCTTGTTGGAACAATCTCTTTGATTCTGGCAGGGCTCGATGGCTTCTCAAGATATTTGAATCCATACAAATACAATCAGGAAACTGCAGAAAATACCAACCTCTCGTGGGATTGGAAAAATTACGGCACAACTTGGGACAATAGTCTGTTTTTGTCCCAAACTCAACTTCCATCACAGCTGAAAACTATACAGGACAATACCGTAATCTTGTCGCAGCCTCTACGTACTTCGAAACACGCAGCTAGTTGGGCCAATAGTGTGTTATTGTCCCAAACTCAACTTCCAACACAACAGAAAACTACACAGGAAAGTACTATAGTCTTGTCCCAGCCTATACTTCCTTCAAAGCAGGCAGCTTCTTGGGACAAGAATCTATTTCT